>JAHKKF010472746.1:211-31052 GCA_019740295.1 Labeo calbasu
CATTGTTTTTATGATTGTTCTACTTCCTTTTTTGTGATTGTTTTTATTATTGTTTTTATGATTATTCTACTTCCTTTTATGTAAAGCACTTTGAATTACCTCTGTGTATGAAATGTGCTATATAAATAAACTTGCCTTGCCTTGCCTTGCCTAGTTCTGTGTAATTATATCTCGGATGCTTCATCCAGCACCTCAACTGGGTTCCAGCACTTTTAATGCTTAGTCTTATTACTTATGGTGCCTTCATACTAAAGAATGATCTGATACAACCTGATTTGTGCAATTGTCATTTGACTCACTATTCTCATTAAAATCAGAGGAGTCATAGTGTATCGTCCAGCACAAGCAGAGTTCACACAGAGTTTTATTCGGTTTTGTCCTTGTTCCTCGTCCACTATTGGAACGATCACATAAGTGCCATCCCGGATGGATGGGATGTGACCTGTAGAACACAGAGAAGAACAAGAGGTTTCAGTGACCGTAAAACTGCTGGTTCAGCTCCTCACATGTTCTCCCTGTACATGTCCTTTTTTGCCATCCTGTTGGTCCTAACTAACCTAGTTTAAGCTCCAGGTGAAATTTGTCACAACTGGGATTGAAAGGACGGCACAGATCAACCCATATATTGAAACACTGTCCTCTGCAGATGATGAGATTATCATCAAGAAAACAATTGGTGTTAGGCTCCAGGCGATTCTGTCCGGTCCTGGATTTGAGAAGGTCAGCTTTACACACCCGGAGGACAGCGTCTGAGGAAATTAAAAAAAAGCAGGAAACAAGTGACTTATTATCAAAGAGTTATAGTGAAAATAACATGTTTCCCATCCCGCATTGCAGGACAGAAGTTGTAATTCTTACTGTCGGCTCCACAAACTCACTTGCTTGTGCAATCATCCACGTATTCCTTAATGACAACTTCATTTGTCTCATAATCATGGCATGGAGTGACAAAGTCAAAGTCAGGACTAGCATATGGAGTAGCACATGAAATAGAGCAGGGACTAGCGTATGTAGTAGGAGTAGCATATGCAGTAGCATACGTAGTAGCATATGGAGAAGTGCAAGGGTTAATGCATGGGTTCAAGCAAGGGTTTATGTATGGGTTCATGTAAACATTTGCTATGGGTTTTGCAGATGAGTATGTGCAGGGGTTGGCACAAGGGGTTGCGCATGGGTTGGTGTGAGCTGGTGCATAGCTTGCTCCTTTCCAGCTGTCCTCTCCATGCAGTTTAATACCTGGGAAACGGCCGACAGTGCAAAGGCTTTTGTATGGATTGTTGACAAAAGGCATCCTGTGCAAAAAGGTAAGAAAATTGTAAAGAATGAACAAAAAGATACAACATTATCACTGTTTGGTCATGCAAGTTCAGGTGGAGCATTTCTGATGTAGCTTTCTTGAAATATATATATAATTTTAATTTTCAACGTTTTGTTTCACTAAATGAAGAAATGCCCTGCTTAATATTCTCTCTGATATATTTTGTGAAAATTAAATGACATAGAATTGCATAGAAAAATGTTATTTGTACTTTAAGGTGACAATAACATAATACATAACATACATAACCAAAGCTAAATGACTTCTAGTTCTCTTTTTATTTTGCAATTCTGTGCATTTCAGGTAAAAACAGACATGATGTTTTTGGAAAATAATCTCTTTGAATGCAAAACATGAACATCTGCTACCCAAAGTTTTAAAAGGTTTCTTCTGTTAAACAGTCAGAGCTTAGTTTTAACTAGTGCACCTAATTTTACTAGGGCACAAACAGTACCATACTAGTAGCTCTCTTAATATTGGAAAGACAAAAGAGCTATGCCTGAGGAATCAAGCAAGAATAGTAGACACAAGCTCATACAAACCAGTCATCATAAAAGGAAAAATGGTAGAGCAGATCTTGAATTTTAAATATTTAGGAACAGTTATTGACGATAAACTCAACTTTGAAAGTAATGTAGAGTCCGTCTATAAGAAGGCAAGACAGCGCCTTGGTCTTCTTGGAAAATTGAAGAGTTTTAATCTTAGTACACAGACTCTAACTATGGTATACAGGTCAATGATTGAGAGCATTCTTACATATTATATTGTCTCATAACAGTTAAACAGAAGAACAAACTTTCACAAATAATTAATCAGGCAAATAAGATTACTGGCTATAAACAACATTCACTTCAGGTCTTATTTGATAGTTTTATATAAAAAACAGCAATTGTGATTTTTAAAGATCATACTCATCCCCTCCACTGTACTTTTGAAATGCTCCCATGAGGGTGTAGGCCTAAAATGTAGATGTATTTATGTCACCAGTGTCAAAGACAAGTTTCCATTCTGTGACAAGCAGAATGGACACTAAAGTTAAACTAAACTAAACTAAACTAAACTAAATACATTGCAGTTCATGCAGGTTTTAAAAAAATATTTAACAAAATTCATAGCAACAGTAACAATTAAGAATGACACATTTGTGTGTTATATGGGTCATTAACAAGGTCAGTAGAGAAGTTTCACTCTTCTTGAGCTGTTAACTGAACATACGAGTCACCATCACCATATGCATTTCAGGTTTGTATAGTAGTGCACTGGGTGTGTACTAGTTCTACTTACTGTAATTAGTAATATATAATTCATGTATGTACTGTACATAATTTATTGCTCTGTCAGCATCGTTTTTAAATAAGCCCTAAGTTTTTAAGTCATCTCATGTAAAATATTTGTTGATTGGCTGTATTATTGTGAACTGGTTCCTGTGTAATCTCATCATGCAGATCTGTAATGTAAACCAACTACAATGAGGGTTGTGATTCATACAAAATCAATTTCCTTGTTTGTTATAGCTCACCACACATTTTCCCAACAGACAATTTTGTACACCAGCAGCAATAGTGTCATGCACAGGCAAGGACGAGGTGAAGCAAGGATCTAAAAGTAGCAAAGCTTATTAGACAAACAATAGACAACAAGCTTGTTGTTTTTATTGCTGTACGCTATATTTAAATGTAGTGAATTTTGCTTTCGCCAACCTAGGGAGGCAAAATAGGGTAGTGATGGGTACTCATGTCACAGACTCAGAACTGGTCGATCTGTTAGTGTCTCTTGGACGTGCCGGAGACTCAGAATGAGTTGTTTCTCTTACTGTCTCTTCCCTCTGGACTCAGAATGAAGTTGATCTGTTGCAGTCTCTCTGGACGAAAGACCTTTGTTGTTCTGTTTGTGTTGAATGGATTTGGATGGATCTTCGTGATCTCTCTTTGTTCACCCACTGCTGCTGCGTCTGGAGATCCTAAAGAATTCTTATGGTTGGTCACAGACTGAACCTTAGGAATCAGTCTCAAGGTGGGAAGGGCAGAAACTGTATGTTGACCAGTAGGAGGTCCTGTCCTTCCCGGGCTTGGTACTAAAGGTCTTCTTCTTGCCCTCTAAGAGATGTCTGACTGTTGTCTTGGTATCTTTATCTGATGGCATTGGACAGTTTGCTTATGTTAGTCCACCAAGATCCAGTCAAAATGTAGCAAACGTTTGTCCATTATTATGGTCAGGGCGGAGCCCCAGCCATAAACCGGGCCCTGGAATGTGCTGTCCAATACATAAATGTTTGGATTTTAATATATCCATATTTCCATGTAGCTAATGTTAACAGCAGAAATATTTGCTGTCTCAGCATGTGTGGAGGTTTCAGGAATGTTTAACATTGTGTGCAAAACAATCTTGCAACCTTATCATGCCTTGTTATACAGTGCACACAAACAGTATTTTTGTTTTGACTGTTTTGACATGTATAGTTATTAAGTGACTGCCTTGAAACTAATAACGGCATCTTTTTTGATAACTGATGATAATAGCGTTCTGCTCTAGTCCAAGTCCTTTATGGCTAAAGTATGACCATAATCACAATCATACGATTGCCAGCTGGCTTTATTGGTCAGGCTTTTACAGTGTATTTGCGGCTTGTTTTGAACGTGCTGTAAAACAGGGACATTTTTGGGGACAGCACCAGTCAAGGACAGGACACCAAAAACCAGGACTGTCCCCGTAAAATGGAGACATCTGGTCAGCCTAGTTATAAGACCATGAACACATGCATTAGTAGTCGATTATATATACAGTCACTGTTCTCACGTTTATTCATTTGATATACATGTTTGTCGTTTATTGCTGTGAACTGATTATTATATTTCTGTTTTTATTATAGAAAACCATACACTTACAAACCCATACACCATCACAGAGAAATGCAACTGCATTGTGCGACTTGTGGAATTCTGTGCATTCGTACCAATGCCCCATGACGATCCTAACAAAACAAACCAGTCCAAGAAGCCTACTTAACACTGATGGTCCTTCAAGACACATTGTGATTGTCATGGAAGAAGATGTCCAGTGTCTATTCAGAGTCAGAGCACAGGCCTAATGTCCACAGTAAATGGTTGTCACACCCCCTGTGCCACTTGGAGGATTATGCATTGGAATACATAGGCTTCCAACGTACATATCCATCTCCTCCCAGGGTGCAACCAGAGCTTTGTCACAGTGAGTCAGAAATTCAGAGTACTTTTTACCAGATGGAGTGAGCTTTCAAGATGACACCCCTCACCAGATGGCATGAAACAGATAGTGGGGATGTGGCTGAGGATTTTTCATATGTAGACAGAGATGTGCAAATAATGATTCAGAAGCTTCAAAAAGAAAACAGACCAAACAAACCATAGCTGACATGAAATTCAGTTCTTAAAGGGATACAGGCTCATCTCAGTGTCCTTTGCCTCTGCCTCGCAGTCATTCGTTACGCAGTGTAGAGCAGAAACACACAAGAGTCCCTTCCGTTCCAGCTCCACGATTCTAATAAGGCACTTACAGCTCAAATGAGTAGTCTGATTTTTAAGAGACTTCAGAAAATTCAGTGACGGATGATGGAATGACAAGGTCAGCAGTTAAGGAGCTAGACCATGAAGCCAAGTTGTCAGGTTTTGAAAATGAAATTGCAGTCCTAGAGAAGTAGACATGCGCGATTTCATCCTCTCAATGTGCATTGCAACCCTAGCACACACTGCACATGGCCCAAGCTATTTGCATGATCAGAGATACACCAAAAAATCCAATAACTAACTGAGTATTATGGGCCTCAAATGAGCAGGCTAGCATGTGGCAAGGCTCGTGTCCAAACTCCCTCATGATCTCCAGGCTAACATCAAAACATATTTTGACCGCCTTGAAATAGATGTGTAAATGGTGCTTTACAGAAAAAAAGTTGCTACGCAGTTGCCTGTGTGAACAGCACTTTTTTTTTTAATTTACCAGTAACGTGGTTTGCTGTAATTTAATGGTATTACTGTGTAAAAGGGAATAAAGACTCATAAGTCATAAATTACTACGTAAATTAGGGCGGCTGTTGAACAGGCTTAGTAGGTGTTACTGCTTTCTATTTTTATTGGTGGATTGGGAATTATTGACAACCGTAATTTAGTCCTATCCCGAGATTTTGACATAACTTGTCATGTTCTGTGCTTTAACATGGTAAAGGGCTTGAGTGTATTCAAGCCATAGATGAGTGTGCATAACTTTGAAAGTAAGTTTATTTTCACACACCCACACACACACACACACACACACACACACACACACACAGACAGACAGACAGCATAACATGTTTCTTTTCTCAGGTGGACGCATACGTCTAAGTACTTGCACACACTTATAAGCCAATCCACTGCCTACAGTATACCTGTTTTAAATGACACAGAGACGGGTGTGTTTATATTTAAATTTATGTTTATTTGAATGATATTTTTATTGCATACAATAGGCATAGCAACCACACCCTTTTCAATATTAATATTCAAATGAGTTTTCAAATGTTTTTAATCAGATTCCTTTTCTAATGACAAGATGCAAAAATGTCCAGCGTAAAACATCCAGTGCAATCTCTTCAGAGAAAATGATGAATAAGTTTACAGTTCAAGCTAAATTGTTAATTCAATTTGCAAATCAATTATGTGAACACACACTGACATTTAGTCAAAAGCATTTTCCTTCCAATGAACCCTTCCTTCATTTTGCAATTTACTGCAATTTATTTAACGCTGGCTGACGACAATGTTGGCAAATCCATGCACCTGAGTGAGTTGGGGACAGTCAAAAGATGCCAGAAGTCGCTGTGGGCCATGACACTTCGGCATAAACTTTTCTGTCAGGCACACTGTGGCATTCCCTGCAATGTCACTGTGAAAGAAAAAAAAAAGTAGAAATGAATGTGAGAATAATTTAAGTGGAAAAGTTTTTAAATTAGAAATTAATACAAATATTCTATGTCTTACCCATAGTTGACAACTCTGGCATGCTGCAGTCCAAGTCCCGTAAAGCGGAATACGGAGTTCTTCAGAACATGAGGCAGTGGATTCTGGAAAGTTATTTTCACTGGCACTTCTTGACCCACAACGGCATCACATACAGGCTGAGATACAAGAGACAATTTAGCACTAAGCGGTTTTAACCAACCAAAAGATTAAGCTAAACTGTAACAGTAAAAAGTTAAAGTTAAACTGTAACAGCGATAACAAAAAGTTAAACTCACAGTGATAACAAGATCTGGTGTGCGCAGTCTGAAGCTGTACTGGGTGGCCAGAACCTGCTTAGTCTGAGCCACATGTCCAAAGAGGTTGAGCATCAGTGAGGCATGATCCACCATGTGATCCTTATATTCGTCATAAGTCAGGGTCCAGTCCAGAGGTCTGCCTACAGTGGGGAAAAGTGACATACTGAATGAATACTCATGCTTTCATTACTAGTCCCTTTATCCATAAGCTGGATAATACCAACTGTGTGGTCTCATCTACTGCAACTCCTACAAAACTTTGTAATTTCTCACATTCAGAGGGTTTGAGCTCAATGCATGTCTGGTCTCTCTTGAGGAAGTTCTTCCTGACTCCGGTGTAGTACGTGGCTGCAGCCTGGCTGTAGAGGGTAACGCTTCGAGGTGAGCTGCATTTGTTTTTTATATTGATGCAAAGCACAGCATCCTTGCCCACACATGGTCCGTCCCCTTTCAGGCTGACTTCACAGACAACATCTTCAGCACAGGGCAGTGGGTATGTGCATCTCCTGGAGCCATGACGAAGGGCTGTTTCCAAAGCAGTGCACTTTTCAGAAGAACCTGATTAATGAAAGTAAAAGGAAAATATAGAGAGGGATGAATCACAGGTGAGACTGCAAACTTTATAATTCATATACGCACCATGGTTCAAAGTGTTGAGGATGGACCAGATGTTTTAAAAGAAATGCATTTGGTTTTTTTTTTTTTACCAAGTGGGTGTTTGTAGAGGTTTGTGATGTCTACTCGTTGATCTGAGCCGACAGCCTTGGTGCTGATGCAGTGACCTCCTACATCCTTCTCAACGTGGACAACACCAAATGTCCCATCACATTTCCTCTGCCAGTAAACTTTATCATTGTTTACCTAGAACACAATGAGACAATCAGGAAACGTTAGTCAATTTAATCTCTGTATGATAGAATGCTATATTAAAGGAATGAACATACTTCAGCAAAAAGAAAGGGCACATCATGCTTCAGGAAGGTCTGTCCACTCCGGATCGCAGCAACAGAGGTGGGGCCGCAGCGGAAGAAGCCCTGGTTGGTCAGTTGAGGAGTGGAATCAAGCACCTGCCAACCTCCAAAACCAGATGGCAGGTCTGGCCGAGTCATCCAAGCCTCATTCCACACATGATAGTTCCTTAATGGAAACGAAGAAGAAATAAATAGAAGCAATTCACTGACAATCAGAGGAACTCTTTTTGACATCACAAATGGCAATGACGCTTACCAGATAGAATCACGGTTCATGTGATCGATGAGCTGAAATTTCTCATCCAAGTAGACATCAGTTGTCAAACAAACATCAGTGTCATGAGCAGAACAGAAGTTTGAGACTGGACGAGTAGGAATACCCAAACACCTCAACACTACAAGGAAGAGTAGAAAAATGTAAGTCCATTACGTACATAATCACTTTCTCAATTTTTTTTCCTCCTTGTCCAGTCTGCAGGAACTCTTACATGTGTTGGTGACTCCAGCAAAGGCCAAGCTCTGCCCATATTTGACAGGTATTCCTCCACATTTGTGCCATTGTTTCAGGATGGCACTGCTGCCGCACCAGGATGTAGGAGCAGTTCCATCTCCGTAGCAGTTTGACCAGTTACCCACCAGCACACCACAGTCTTTTTTGGCAATGACCTGATAAGAAGAGACGACAAAATCAGTTTTATTTTGAATGCAGCCAGCTTCATGGAGAAGTACCACACTCAGAAGAGAACAAATCAGACCATTTTGAAAGCTTTCCAACATGAAATCAGAATGTTGATAAGAAGAAAATGAAGACTCACCATGTCAGACACCACTCTGGAAATGTTAATGGGGCTTCCCCATCCTGAGCAAGGGGTACAGCTCTTCTCCAGCACATACATACATGCAGGCAAGATTCCCTCTTCAAACTGAGAATCAGACAGAGAATTAAGGAAATTAGAGTCTGTGAAAAATCTGTCATGCTGTCGTGTGCATGAAAATGTTATATAGTAAAGCTTGTTCCTTGGAATTATATGTCTACATACTACAGAAACTTCTGATACAACTTGTTTTGTGATTTTTTTTTTTTTTTTTTTTTATTTAATTTTTTTTTTTTTTGACATACCATTCTCATTGAAATCAGTGGATTCACAGCATTTCTCTGACATATCGAACATTTGTAATATATGAGTGAAAGTTTGGCTCTTACTTGACCGAAGTTCCATGTTCTGCAGCCAATCTGCTGCTTAGTTCCATAGTAGAGTTTGCCCGTGTTATTCAACACATACTCAGCTCTCTCTGCCTCATCACTCAGGTACACACAGTCATCTGATAAAGAGAACATTGTACTTTAAATGGAAAAGCTTCATTAACTTTCAATTGTACTTTCTTTCCACATTCTTTCCACATTTTACTTTCATATATTCAGGTTTCAGGTTTAAAGTTCAATGAAACACGTACCTTTACACCAGGGGTTGAACAGCATGTAAATGTCATTTTCAGGAACACAAGGTAAAGTGAATCTGCCTCCTGGACACTGTGTCACAACATTGAGCTGGTATCGTCCAACGCAAGCAGTTGGAACAGAGTTCACACACAGTTTGATTCGGTTTTGTCCTTGTTCCACAATCTTTGCCCCCCAGCAGTCTTTCTTGAATTCGTCCACTATTGGAATGATCACCAAAGTGCCGTCCCGGATGGATGGGATGTGACCTGTAAAACACAGAGAAGAACAAGAGGTTTCAGTGACCGTAGAACTGCTGGTTCAGCTCCTCACATGTTCTCCCTGTACATTTCTTTTTTGGCATCCTCTCGGTCATAACTAACCTAGTTTGAGCTCCAGGTGAAGCTTGTCACAACTGGGATTGAAAGAACGGCACAGATCAACCCACATATTGAAACACTGTCCTCTGCGGACAATGAGATGATCATCAGGAAAATAATTGGTGTGATGCTCCTGGCGATTCTGTCCGGTCCTGCATTTGAGCAGGTCGACTTTAGACACCCGGAGGACAGCGTCTGAGAAAATAAAAAAAAATCAGAAAACATTTATTATAAAACAGATCATTCACTGAGTTGTAATGAGTGAAAATAGTATGTCTCCCATCATGCATTACAGGACAAAGATCTATGATTCTTACCGTCGGCCCCACAAACTCGCTTGCTCGTGCAATCATCCACGTATTCCTTAATGACAACACCCTTTTTCTCATAATCATGGCATGGAGTGACAAAGCCATAAGGATTAGCATATGGAGTAGCACATGGAATAGAGCATGGACTAGCGTATGCAGTAGAATATGGAGAAGTGCAAGGGTTAATGCATGGGTTCACGCAAGGGTTTACGTATGGGTTCACGTAAGCATTTGCCCAGGGGTTAGCACATGGGTTTGCACATGAGTTGGTGTAAACCGGTGAGTAGGATGCTCCTTTGCAGCTGTTCTCTCCCTGCAGTTTAATAACTGGGAAACGGCCGACAGTGCAGAGGCTTTTGCATGGGTTGTTGACAAAAGGCATCCTGTGCAAAAAGTAAAGAAGATTGTTAAACGATGAATAAATATATACAACATTATCACTGTTTGGTCATGCACAAGTTCAGGTGGAGCATTTCTAATATGACTATTTCGAGCCTTTACATCCATTCAAATCAGTTTTGAAGACCTTCTTTGTCAAACTACATTTATTAGACAGTAAGGTAAGTCATCCTAAATAATTTCTTTCTTTTTGTGGATTACTAAAAGTTTTATAGTATTTAAATCAATGAATATGTGCAAACAGATAACAGGCAATAAGTAATATTAAAGTTGATTACTTACATGTTTTTAGTCCTTGTCCTTGTTTGCAACAAGTAACTGAAGTGAGAACTTGAATTACTGAAGCAAGTGAACAGTAAGTCCTGCTTTAATCAGCACATCTTTTCACTGCAGCGCTGGATATATATATACTTCATGTTCATCTCCACCCCATCCGAATCTTCTGTGAGCAAGAAGAAAAGATTTTGGGTGAGTGACAAATTTTAATCTGAATGTTCTCTTTCAGGGAATTAGGTCAAATTAATGTCTTAATTTAATTGTTGTGGACTGATAGAGATGTAATTGAGAAATTCCAGAGTAAGGAGAAAATGCTAATTTATAATGAATTACACAATGCCAATGCCAAACTAATTATAGAAGGGTCACTCATTCTTAGATAATTATTTTGTTTAAGTATATTGTAAAAGATGAAGGGAAAAAACGTATTTAGTTAACCTGAATTTACATAATTCATTCTTTATCTATATTTTTTCAACTATTTTAGAGAGTTTTTCACTAATTGAAGAAATGTTCTGCTTAATTAGTATTCTCCCTCATATGTTTTGTGGAAATTAAATGAAAATGAAGTGTCATTTGTATAGAAAAGTGTGATATGTACTTTAAAGTCATGACATTGATTACAGAACTAAAGCCAAATTAATTCTTGCTATGTTTTTATTTTTTAATTCTATATATTTTAGGTAATAACAGACATTATGTTGTTGGAAATAACATCTTTGATTGCAAAACGTAAACATGTGCTGCCTAAAGTTTTAAAATATTTCTTTTGCAAAAAAAGTCAGAGCTAGTAAATTTTAACTAGTTCACCTTCTTTTACTAGGGCACATACAGTACATTGCTTTGCAATTGTCATGCAGTTTCTCAGTTCCAAATATTTAACAATATTCATAGCAACAGTAACCAGTAAAACAGCAACAGTAAAAATTAAATATGACATATTTGGTCAGACTGTGTTGTATGTGGTATTCATTTAGGCCGTAGAGCAGCTTCATTCCTCTTGAACTGCTAACTGAATATACAGGTCATCACCATATGCATTTCAGGTTTGCATAGTAAGTGTTAATTTACTAGGTGTGTACTAGTCCTACTTACTGTAATTAGGGATTATGTAATTTATGTATAGTTTCATATCTTGCTCTTTCAGCATCTTCATTTTTAAATATACGCTTATTTTAAAGTCACCATATGTAAAATATTTGTTGATTGGCTGTATTGTTGTGAACTGATTCCTGTATAATGAAATGTTGTTTATAGATTTAGTTCTGTAAACAGATACTCTCTTCAAGCAGATCTGTAATGTAAGCTAACTACAATGAGGGTTGTGATTTGTACAATACCAGTTTCCTTATTTGCTATAATTCACAATACATTTCCCAACAGACAATAGAATTGCACACTAGCTTGTGATGGATACATGAACATAAATACTCCCATAGTGTTACGAGATGAAGTTTATTAGACAAACAATAGACAAATCCACTAGAACCAAAGACAAGGCAGATAACTCCGGCAATAAAACACACAACAGCATACATAAAGTAAAGCCACAATCGCCAAACAACACCTGAAACACAGGGGTATAAATACAGATCTGGGCCTGTAATCACAAAACATTTTATCTTACCCCTAAGAGTTCTCCTAAATAGCAGTAAAAGTTTTTAGCTAAGAGTTTTCTCTTAAAACCAATTCACAAAGCTGCTGAGACAAACTTTTACTAAGGAATAGAGAGAAGTCTAAAGCTAAAAGGAAGAGAGGGATTGACCTTGTTGCTGTGGATGATGTCATCATGCTTACTGTGCACACAGTGATTGGCTGATGGGGAGGGGTTAGAGATTTATTCATAGAAATATTGTAGAGTGCAATATTATGTTGCCATATTCAAACCAAAGTTAAAAAATAAAAATGTTGCCACATTCAAATGTGTCACTAATAGAGTCACGATTTGGTCAGTTACCCAAGTGCGTGACCATATTGGCAATACTCGGATGTAAACAACAGCATAGATTGCACGGAAAATGTACTACTGAATACTTTGTTCTGCTAATTTATGCTGTATAAACCATGAAAAAAACGTGGAGAAGCTGTTAAATCATATAGAGAAGGACTTAGTAAGGGTTCAGTGTTTTGACAAACTAAAGATAATAGGTGGTAAAGATGCGTACGAGCAGTATTAAGATATTGGCTTAATAGTTCACCCACCTTACCAACACGAATGTTATCAAGATTCTTGCCCTGGAAATTCTGGTTCAGTTTGGCCAACCACAAATGCATTTTGTTCCTCCGACAGATTTTTGCATTCTTCTCCTTGATTTGTTAGAACTTTTGGCAGTCTATAGTACTCCAAATTTTGGTCCCACTTTTTAAGTGGCCTTAACTACTATGCACTTGCATCAAAAAAATAAGTACAATGTACTTAATGTGGTCATATTGTATTGCAAAAGATTTGCTGCTGTTGAGGTGGGGCATGGGTAAGATTAGGGAGAGGTTTGGTGGTATGGGTAAGTTTAAAGGGGTCATCGGATGCTAAGTTCACTTTTACATGTTTAAACATTGTATGTACAAATCTACTCGATAATGATAAATATCCATGCAGTGGTTTTTAATTAATCTGTAAAAATAATATTCCCTTTTTCAAATCGAGCCATTCTCAGATGCCTGTCATTGTGGCGTCACACCTACAGAGGCCGCTCCCACGATAGTTGATTTACATAAGCATCTTACCTCAGATAAGTTGTAACAGTCCATCCTCCATATTTTGATGCCGGAGCAGGGATGTAAGTTTTGAGCGATTGAGGTGTTGTGTTGCTGGATGTAATAATGAACATAGTGGTCGTCATTTACTCCCAACATCTAAGCCGCCGAAGATGCAGTGGATTACGTTTGTTTGTGAAGGGAATGCGGCTCCCGATCTACATACACCCGTCTATGTTCACGCGAATCATTCATGATCCAGCTTCACTTACAGCAGAAGTGAGTATAAGGTTTTTTTTTTTAATTAATCTTTGTGATCGCCTTTCCTAATAATGTGCTAGTTAGCAAGTTTAGCGGCTAAACGTAGCTAAATGCGGCTAAAGTAAACAGGCTCGTCACTCCACAGAGAGAAGAGAGGGGTGGGGCGAACAGAGCTCATTTGCATTTAAAGCAGCCTCGACCAGAATGGGATGATTTTTGCAGAGCTAATTTTGGCAAGGTAAAAAGGGTGTTGTTTTACACTACCATTGAGAATTTTTAACCAAAGTATATAATAGACTTTTCATTTAGACCCTAAAGAATCATATCAACTTGTGGAAAATAGGCATCCGATGACCCCTTTAAGGGTGGGTTAAGGTGTAAGGGATGTGTCAACAGTGTAATTATAAATGTAATTACAGAAATTACTTACCAACGTAATTACATGCAGGTATTATTTTAAATCTAAGTACAATGTAAATACATGTATGTATACAATAAGTATATTCTATCAAATGATTAATTTCAGTGTCAGTACATAGTAGTTAAGGCCACTTAATATGAAGTGGGACCCACATTTTTTCCCAGACTGACTGATTAGTACAGCCGAAAAAAATGACAATAAATTCACCATTGTCAGCAGCAATAATCAGCAAAATAGGCGAGTTTTGTTCAGTTCAGTGACATTGTTTACGTTCTGTGCTACCAATATGGCCGATTGATGTTACTTATAACCAATTAGCAGATATGCATATAAACAGCCTTTTAAGTAACAGAGTAGAATAATCATGGCTGATAGTAAGACATGCAAACTTAAAAGAAAACCAACTTTCTGCCTAACTTGTGAATAAAAACACATTTTCCATGAAAACCATGGTTAAAAGTTGATGGTTTGTAATGGTATTCGTAGTGGAAACCATTAGAATTTCTGTGATAGTCTGTATTGTTTTTTTCAGCAGAGAGGATAGTTTGTGATTTGGTCTTAGTGACTTAGGAGTTATCTTCACTTCTCCTAATGTTTTACAGATTAAGGAGCTAGTTTGTGAAATACTCTTAGAACAAAAATTTAGGAGTCGTAAATTTAGGATTGACACACCCATTATTTTTAAGATTCTTTCCTAAGTCGGCAAGTTATGAACTGCTTTTAGCTTTAAAATGTGTTGTGAATACGGGCCCATATGTATAGTTACATTTCATTTAACCATAGACTTATTCAAAAGAGACTAATATTTAGCTTTAGTTAATAGTTTACCACACCCTTTTCAATATTAATATATTTTGGTTTTTTGGTTGGTTGGTTGGTCCAGACATCCTGAGTAGTTTTTCCCCCCAGAATTACTAGTTATAACTCACATACACCCACATACAAAGCACAAAGTGATTAAATTATTCATATTTTTTTTTCTAAATGCTGAAGCAGTACATAACAACAATACAGCTAAATAAGGGAATTAGATTGCAACACAGCAACACATATTTGAGTTTTTTAAAGTGTTTTTAAAGATTTTTTCATGACAAAATTAAAAAATGTCTGGGATAAAACATCCTCTTAGTGCAGTCTCTTCTGAGAACATGGTGAACAAGTTTACAGTTCTTTAATACACAGACATTTTAGCTTTACTAATGTAATTATTAAATTACAATGTAAGTTTTGTAGGTGAAGTGAAGCAAAATTGTTAATTCAGTGTGCAAATCATGTGAAACACACTGGAAAATATTACTGATAATTTATTCAACAGCATTTTCTTTCCAATGAACCTTTCCTCTATTTTGTTGTTTAGTTTATTTAACAGTGCTGTTTGATGACAATGTTGGCAAATCCATGCACCTAAGTGAGTTGAGGTCAATTGAATGATGCCAGAAGTCGCTGTGGGCCATGACACTTGGGAATAAACTTCTCAGTCAGGCTCACTGTGGCATGCCCTGCAATGTCACTGCGAAAGAAAGAAAGAAAGAAAGTGAAAATTAATGTGAGAACAGAATATGAGTGGAAAAGTTTTTAAATGAAAAATTCCCCATACCCATATTTGACAAGTTTGGCATGCTGCAGTCCAAGTCCCGTAAAGTGAAATGCATTGTTCTTCAGGACACGAGGCAGTGGAAAGTGATTTTGACTGTTAACTCACTGTGATAACAAGTTCTGGTGTGCGCAGTCTGAAGCTGTATTGGGTGGCCAAAACCTGCTTAGTATGAGCCACATGTCCAAAGAGGTTGAGCATCAATGAGGCGTGATCCACCAGGTGATCTTTATACTCATCATAACTCATCAATACTCATGCTTCTATTACTAGTCTCTTTATTCATAAGCTGCATTATACCAACTGTGTGGTCTCATCTACTGCGGCTCTTACAAAACATTATCATTTCTCACATTCAGAGGGCTTGAGCTCAATGCATGTCTGGTCTCTCTTGAGGAAGTTCTTCCTAACTCCGGTGTAGTACGTGGCTGCAGCCTGGCTGTAGAGGGTGACGCTTCGTGGTGAGCTGCATTTGTTTTTTAGATTGATGCAAAGCACAGCATCCTTGCCCACACATGGTCCATCCCCTTTCAGGCTGACTTCACAGACAATATCTTCAGCACAGGGCAGTGGGTATGCGCATCTCCTGGAGCCATGACAAAGGGCTGTTTCCAAGGCCGTGCACTTCTCAGAAGAACCTGATCAATGAAAGAAAAAAAACCATTTTAAGTCATTTGCACTGGGTGTGTACTAGTCCTACCTCAGTGTAATTATTTATTGTATAATAGTTTCATATCTTGCTCTGTCATCATGCAGATCTATAGTGTAAGCCAACTACAATTAGGGTTGTGATTTGTACAAAACCACTTTCCTTATTTGTTATATTTCTCCACACTTTTTACCTCCAGACAGTACATTTGTACACCAGGTTGTGATGGATACAATAGTGTCACGTGCAGATGAGCAATAGACAAATCCACTAGAACTAAAGACAAGGCAGAGAACTCAGGTAAAGTAACACACAACAACATACATAAAGGCCCTGTCCAGATGAACAATTGAATTGTCAAGACCACTCTTGTCTTGTTTTTACACCAATTATTTTCAGTGTATGATTTGCCCATGGCCTTATTCAAAAGGAGACTGTTTAGTTCTAGTTAATACTTTGTCTTTTTTATTTCTTGGTAGCAGCACTGGAGTTGACATGAATAAAACCAGATTAATAAAATCAAATGTGCTGTAGCCTGATTTGAGATGTTTGAAGGAAAAACGTTTGACTCTGTTTGCAACTGTGTCTGATCAATGACACTTATTTACTTATGTTTGAGATAGAATGTTTATATGTGGGGCGTTTCCTCTGAGAAGGCAAAGGGAGGCAGCGTCTCCTCAGAAAACTGGATGAAAAAATAATCAATATTATAAAAATAAAACAACGCAAATATGTTGTAGCCTGAGTTCTCCACCTAATTTTTAGTTCTAGTGGATTTGTCTATTGTTTGTCTAATAGACTTTGCTGCAGATCCATGCTTCATCTTGTCCTTCTAGCAGATCTAGCAGGAACAACAGAACTCTTTGCAGAGATGGCAGAGGGGGCTCTGCCAAGGGAAGACACAGGCTTAGAAGCTATACCGCGGAATACACATGTGGGATTCTCCCAGGGTCAATACAAACGGGCACCCAGCCTACCACCGGTTTCAAAGAGTACAGCAAATGAAGGCCTGGCTCCGGACACTCAGCCACATCTGGCTAAACGTGATGGAGGAACTCAACAGGGTTTGCCCAGCAGGGAACTCTCTGAAGCAAAATAAGCAGTACTATTATGCAGCAAGCTGACACTGAGCCGGGGCCTCTTGGTTCTTGGTACTTCTGCCCATTTGAGGTGAGGACGCTGGCGGATACCAGCTCAACACAAAGACTATAGAATCTAGCAAATGTGTTGGGTGTCAATGAGGAGACATGTGCCAGTGCCCAGGAGGATGCAACACTCTGTGTAGAGTAAGCTCGCAAAGTGGTCAGGGAATGCCTTGTGCTTGGTAAGCCAAAGCAGTGGCATCCAGTGGGCCATCCTCTGCTTGGAAACAGCCTTTCCCTTCTGCTGACCGTAACAGGCAAAGAGCTGCTCTGAGGTCAAAGATTTGCATTCGGTCCCCGTACAGTCGCAGGGCGCAGACGGGACAGAGCAAAGCTAGGGCTGGGTCTGCTTCCTCCAAGGGCAGTGCTTGCAGGTTCACCACCTAGTCCCTGAAGGGAGTGATAAGAACTTAGGGCATGTAGCCAGGCCAAGGTCTCAGAATTACATGGAAGTCAGGCGGCTTAAACTCTAGGCACGATTCGTCAAAAGAAAATGCCCGCAGGTCCCCTATCTTCTTGATAGAAAGCCAGTACAACCAGCAGCAAAGTCTTCATGGTTGGAATCTTTAGCTCTACTGACTCCAAAGGCTTGAATGGGACATTCTGCTCTAAGCACCAGAGCCCCAAGATCAAGTTGTGCTTCTCTACTGACTTGCCTCCATGATTCTGCACCATCCACTGCTCTCTGTGCCCTCTTGGGACCCAGAGATAAAGGAAACTGTTCTTTCTTTAAAGAAGGATTCTCCCAAAGAGCTGTTCCCAACATCTCTGGGTCGCCCGTCTCATTGCCTCATTTTTCTGCTTGCCGCCAGGTTTGGCGGGCGCCTGGACAGGCTGGGTGCCCTGCCTTCGACCGACTCTGTGATGCTTCTTGAATAGAGGCTGCTGCTGCTGCGTGGGAGTGGAGGCAGACACATGGGGAACCCTTGGCAACGAGCAGACTGGGGCACTGCGAATGGTGGTCAGGTGGATGCAGTAGCTGTCTGCAGGGGCAGGATGTGTTTGATCACCTCCATCTGCTGAGCGCTTTGGCCTGATGGACCTGAAGCAATGCCATAGCGTGCAGGGCGAAGGCAGCCTTCCCACAAGCTCCGTAAGCACTGCCAGTTAGAATAGACGAGTCTTTACATGCCTGTGAGGGGAGACACGGTTTACCCCGCCAGGTGGCAGTTGTGCTTGGACACAATCAAGTTGATGTACGTATGGCAGAGATGTATGGAAAAAAAAAATCAATTAATAACATAATCATACAGACAATGAACACTATTAACAATAATAAATGATATGTTGCAATCAAACTTATAGCAAAATTCAGTAGTGCTGTATGTTGTTTCAAGGTTGGCATCATCTCTTCTTAGGTGTTCTGGATCCAGACTAAAGCTTGTGTAATTCCTAGTTAGATTCCTAGTAATTATCCTAGTTGTGTAATTCCTATGGTTTGTTTAACCCATTTGAATGCTTGGCTAAAAAGATGTGTCTTTAATCCAGCTTTAAAACAAAGAGTGTGTCCGAACTCCAAATATTATCAGGAAGGCTATTCCAGAGTTTGGGAGCCAAATGCGAAAAAGCTTTGCTATCCTAGGTACTACCAAAAGTCCAGAGTTTTTGTGACCTTAGGCAGCGTGATGGATTGTAGTGTGGTAGAAGACTATATAGGTAAGCAGGAGCTAATTAAGGGCCTTATAGGTAAAAAGTAATATTTTGTAACTGATGCGGAACCTAAGAGGTAGCCAGTGCAGAGACTGTAAAATTTGGGTATTATGATCATATTTTCTTGACCTGGTAAGGACTCTAGCAGCTGCATTTTTGACCACCTATAGCTTGTTTATTGACGTTGCAGGACAACCACTTAGTAGTGCATTACAATAATAGTCCAGTCTGGGTCCCAAGGACCAGGGCAGGATGCTGAGAATCAGTGCGAGCCACCTAGAGAAACCAGTCATCCAAGCTCGAGTGCTTGGGACACGGGACACTCTTGTTCCAGAGTCTCGTTCCATCCTGTCATGGCTGCCACTCCTGTGTTTTGTCCCATCATGGCTACCTTTCCAAGTCTTGTCTCATCATGGCTGCCATGTCAGAACCTCTTCAGCCACAGTGCTCAGATGTCATGGCTGCCACAGCAGTGCTCCCAGTCTTCACGGCTGCCATGCCAGAGTCTTCAGCCATCATGGACGCCACACCACTCCAGCTCCTCCCGAGACGGTGGCGTTCACTACAGTCCTTTCTGAGAAGGAGGCCGTATCTGAGCCCTCTGCCCATTCCTGGGGGGGGGGGACTCTTTATTTTGTAGTTTTGTCTTTTCCTTTGTTTGCTTTCCTGTGTTTCCTTTGTTGTTGTTTTTTTTCCTCATGTTTGTCTTCTACTCTGTTCCTTTGTTTACTTTGCTGTTTATAGATCCTCATCTCACCTTTTCCTTGCCTGCATGTTATGCTATTGGAGTATTTATGTTCACATATTCATCACAAGCTAGTGTGCAAATCTATTGTCTATTGTGGTGGGCTATAACAAATACGTAAACTGTCACATACTTCATTGTAGTTGGATTACATCAGTTCACAGCAATACAGCCAATCAACAAATATTGTACGTAAGGTGACTTAAAAATTAGTGCATATTTAAAAAATGAAGATGCTGACAGAGCAAGATGTGAAACTATACATAAATTATATAATTACTAATTACACTAAGTAGGACTAGTACACACCCAGTGTATTAACACTTACTATGCAAACCTGAAAAGCATATGGTGATAATGACTTGTTTGCTTAGTTAGCAGTTCAAGAGGAATGAAGCTGTTCTACTGCCCAAATTAATGCTATGTTACAACACAGTCTGATCAAATGTGTCATAATTCATTTTTACTGTTGCTACAGGTATAAAATTTAAGTATTTGAAACTCAGAAATTGCATAATAATTGCAAAGCAATGTACTGTGTGTGTCATAGTAAAACAAGGTGCACTAGTTAAAAATAGGCTCTGACTGTTCTGTAGAAGAATTTAGGTAGCATATGTTCATGTTTTGCAATCAAAGAGATTATAGAGAGAATATTTAAGAGAGAATATTAAGCAGGACACTTCTTCAATTAGTGAAACACACACTCTAAAATAATACTTATAAAAATACAGAGAAATAATGAATTACATAAATTCAGGTTAATTAAATTCTTTTTTTTATCTTTTACACTATATGTAAAACAAAAGCATTATCTGGAAATCATGGGAGTGACCGTGCTATGAGTAGTTTGGTGTTGGTATTTTGTAATAATTATATGTAAGCATTTTCTCCTAACTCTGGAATCTCTCAATTAAATCGCTATCAGTCCACAACAATTAAACTAAGGCATTAATTTGACTTAACTCCCTGAAACAGAACTTTCAGATTAACATATGTCACTCACCTAAGATCTTTTCTTCTTGCTCACAGGAGATGCAGATTGGGTGGAGATGGACATGAAGTATATATATATATATATATATATATATATATATCTAGGACTGCAGTAGAAAGTTCAGCTCTTTAATCAGGACTTGCTGTTCATTTGCTTCAGTACTTTTAAGTTCTCACTTCAGTTACTTGTTACAAACAAGAACAAGGATAAAAACATGTAAGTAATCAATTATGATATTATTTCATGTCTGTTGTTTGCTTTTATTTTGCACATATTCATTGCTTCAATGGACTTTTAATAATCCGCTACTATACTGCTGCCTTTCACAATCTTCTTTCCTTTTTGCACAGGATGCCTTGTGTCAACAACCCATACAAAAGCCTCTGCACAGTCGGCCGTTTCCCAGGTATTAAACTTTTGGCAGATGACACCTGGAAAGGAGCATGCCATGCACCGATTTACACCAACCTATGCGCAAACCCTTGTGCTAACCCCTGCACATACCCATCTGCAAATCCCTGGTCAAATGTTTACAAGAACCCATATGTAAACCCTTGTGTGAACCCATGCATTAACCCTTGCACTACTCCATATGCTACTTCATGCGCTACTCCATGTGCTACTACATATGCTAGTCCATGCTCTATTCCATGTGCCACTCCATATGCTAATCCTTGTGGCTTTGTCACTCCATGCCGTGATTATGAGACAAATGAAGTTGTCTTTAAGGAATATGTGGATGATTGCACAAGCAATCAAGTCTGTGGAGTCAACGGTAAGAGTGATAGATCTTCATCCTGCAATGCATGATGGAAAACACGTTTTTTTCACTCATGATTAACTCAAATGATCTGTTTGATAATAAGTCACCTGTTTTCTGCTTTTTAAATTTCCTTAGATGCTGTCCTGCAGGTGTCTAAAGTCGACCTGCTCAAATGCAGGACCGGACAGAATCGCCAGGAGCATCACACCAATTATTTTCTTGATGATCATCTCATCATCCGCAGAGGACAGTGCTTCAATATGTGGCTTGATCTGTGCCGTCCTTTCAATCCCAGCTGTGACAAGCTTCACCTGGAGCTTAAACTAGGTTAGTTGACAGGATGCCAAAAAAAGGACATGTACAGGGAGAACACATGAGGGGATGAACCAGCAGTTCTATGATCACTAAAACCACTTGTTGTTCTGTGTGTTACAGGTCACATCCCATCCATCCGGGACGGCACTTATGTGATCATTCCAATAGTGGATGAATTCAAGAAAGACTGCTGGGGGGCAAAGATTGTGGAACAAGGACAAAACCGAATCAAACTGTGTGTGAACTCTGTTCCGACTGCTTGCGCTGGAAGATACCAGTTCAGTGTTGTGACACAGTGTCCAGGAGGCAGATTCACTTTACCTTGTGTTCCTGAAAATGACATTTACATGCTGTTCAACCCATGGTGTAAAGGTATGTGTTTCATTGAACTTTAAACCTAAAACCTGAATATATGAAAGTAAAATAGAATGTGGAAAGAAAGCACCATTAAAACTCAATGAAGCTTTTGCATTTAAAGTACAAAGTTCTCTTTATCAGATGACTGTGTGTACTTGAGTGATGAGGCAGAGAGAGCTGAGTATGTGCTGAATAACATGGGCAGACTCTACTATGGAACTAAGCAGCAGATTGGCTGCAGAACATGGAACTTTGGTCAAGTAAGAGCCAAACTTTCACTCAAATAATACAAATGTTTGATATGTCAGAGAAATGCTGTGAATCCACTGATTTCAATGAGAATAATGGGTCACGCAAAATGGCACAAAACAGGTTGTATCATATCTTTTTCTTGTATGTAGGCACCCTAAGTAACATAGGTATGCATTAAAAGTGCTGGAAACCAGTTGCTGCTGGATGAGGCATCTGAGATATAATTCCATGGGACAAGCTTTACTATGTGACACTTCATGCACAAGATAGCATGACAGAATTTTCACAGCCTCTAATATCCTTACTCCTCTGTCCATTTATTAGTTTGAGAAGGGAATCTTGCCTGCATGTATGTATGTGTTGGAGAAGAGCTGTACCCCTTGCTCAGGATGGGGTAGCCCCATTAACATTTCCAGAGTGGTGTCTGACATGGTGAGTCTTCACTTTCTTCTAATCAACACTCTGATTTCATGTTGGAAAGCTTTTAAGACGGTCTGATTTGTTCTCTTCTGAGTGTGGTACATCTCCATGAAGCTGGCTGCATTCAAAATAAAATAGATTTTGTCGTCTCTTCTTATTAGGTTATTGCCAAAAAAGACTGTGGTGTGCTGGTGGGTAACTGGCCAAACTGCTACGGAGATGGAACTGCTCCTACATCCTGGTGCGGCAGCAGTGCCATTCTGAAACAATGGCACAAATGTGGAGGAGTACCTGTCAAATATGGACAGAGCTTGGCATTTGCTGGAGTCACCAATACATGTAAGAGTTCCTACAGACTGGACAAGGAGAAAAAAAATTGAAAAGAGATGTAATTATTTATATTCTGCTTCTCTTTCTTGTAGTGTTGAGGTGTTTGGGTATTCCTGTTCGTCCAGTTTCAAACTTCTGTTAAGCTCATGACACTGATGTTTGTTTGACAACTGATGTCTACTTGGATGAGAAATTTCAGCTGATCGATCACATGAACCGTGATTCAATCTGGTAAGTGTCATTACCATTTGTGTTGACATAAAAGAATTCCTCTGAATGTCAATGAAGTATTTCTGTTTCTTTCTTCTTCTCTTCCATGTAGGAACTACCATGTGTGGAATGAGGCCTGGATGACTCGCCCAGACCTGCCATCTGGTTTTGGAGGTTGGCAGGAGCTTGATTCCACACCTCAACTGACCAGCCAGGGCTTCTTCCGCTGCGGCCCCACCTCTGTTTCTGCAATCCGTAACGGGCAAGTCTTCCTGAAGCATGATGTGCCCTTACTTTTTGCTGAAGTATGTTAAATCCTATAATTTAACTTTCTATCATACAGAGATTAACATGTCATAATGACTAATGATTCCTGTTTGTTTCTGTGTGTTATAGGTGAACAATGATAAAGTTTATTGGCAGAGGAAATGTGATGGTACATTTGGTGTTGTCCACGTTGAGAAGGATGTAGGAGGTCACTGCATCAGCACCAAAGCTGTTGGCTCAGATCAACGTGTAGACATCACAAACCTCTACAAACACCCACTTGGAAAAAACCACATGCATTTCTTTTAAAAAAATCTATTGCAGCCCTCAACACTTTGAACCATGGTGCTTATGAAGTTTGGCATCCCTTCTCACATTCTTTCATTAATCAGGTTCTTCTGAGAAGTGCACGGCTTTGGAAACAGCCCTGCGTCATGGCTCCAGGAGATGCACATACCCACTGCCCTGTGCTGAAGATGTTGTCTGTGAAGTCGGCCTGAAAGGGGACGGACCATGTGTGGGCAAGGATGCCGTGCTTTGCATCAGTCTAAGAAACAAATGCAGCTCACCTCGAACTGTCACCCTCTACAGCCAGGCTGCAGCCACATACTACACTGGAGTCAGGAAGAACTTCTTCAAGAGAGACCAGACATGCATTGAGCTCAAGCCCTCTGAATGTTACAAATGATAATGTTTTATAAGAGTTGCTGTAGATGGGTCTCATCTACAGCAACTCTTATAAAAGTTGATATAATGCAGCTTATGAGTAAAGAAACTAGTAATGAAAGCATGAGTATTCATTCAGTGTTTTTTCCCCACTATAGGCAGACCTCTGGACTGGACCCTGAGTTATGACGAATATAAGGATCACCTGGTGGATCATGCTTCACTGATGCTCAACCTCTTTGGACATGTGGCCCAGACTAAGCAGGTCCTGGCCACCCAGTACAGCTTCAGACTGCGCACACCAGACCTTGTTATTGCTGTGAGTTTACAATTAGAGTTCAACTGCTTAATCTTTTGGTTTGTTAAAATAATTTAGTGCTAAATTGTCTTGTGTATCTCAGCCTGCATGTGATGCTATCGTGGGACAAGAAGTGCCAGTTAAAATCACCTTCCAGAATCCACTGCCACGTGTCCTGAAGAACTCTGTATTCCGTTTTACGGGACTTGGTCTGCAGCATGCCAGAGTTGTCAACTATGGGTAAGACACTAGAGTATTTAAATTCATTTCTGATTTAAAAAATTTTCCACTTAAATTTTAATCTTGCATTAATTGTCACTTTCTTTCTTCCGCAGTGACATTGCAGGAAATGCCACAGTGTGCTTGACCGAGAAGTTTATTCCCAGGTGTCACGGCCCACAGCAACTCTTGGCATCGTTTGACTGTCCTCAACTCACTCAGGTGCATGGATTTGCCAACATTGTCGTCCAACAGTGCTATTAAACAAACTAAACAACCAAAACAGAGAGGGTTCATTGGAAAGTAAATGCTGTTGACTAAATGAAGCAAAATTTTCCAGTGTTTATTTCACATGATTGATTTGCAAACTGCATTAAAAATTTTGCTTCATTTTACCTACAAAACACAAATGTTACATTATTAGAATTGAAATGTCTGTTTTCATTAAAGAAGAGATTGCACTAACAGGATGCTTCATGCCGGACATTTTTCATCTTGTCATGAGAATAAATAATCTCTTTAAAAACCTTTTGGTGTATTATGTTACATAATTCACGTATTTAGCTGTATTGGTGTTATGTGCTGCTTCAGCATAATGACAAAAAATATGAATAATTTAATCATTTTGTATGAGAGTCTGTTATGAGTCAGTAACTAGTACTTCTGGCTGACAAAAACAACTCTTTAGGATATCTGTTCTATAAGTTTCATATTTTTAATGGAGATTTTTAAACCACACACTTGGATACATCCATGTGAATTACTCAAAAATGGATGCTTACATCTGTGTAAGTATATTTGCACACACTTCTAGGCCAATCCACTGCCTACAGTTTATACACCTGCTGTAAACGACAAAGAGATGAGTGTTTATATATATATATACATTTACAGTGCCTTGCATTTTTTATGTTTCGTTATGTTGCTGCCTTATGATAAACTGCTTTAAATTACTTTTTTCCCCACATCAATCTACACGCCATACACCATAATGGCAAACCCAAAAAAAATCTTTGCAAATTTATTAAAAATAATAAACTTAAATGATTCCATTGCATAAGTATTCATACCCTTATCTGGGACAGTTGAAATTTAGATCAGGAGGAGCATTCATATGGCTTGTAGATGTTCTAACGCTTTGAGTGATGTTGATTGAATGGGTATGATTTGGAAAGGCACACATCTTAAGCCTAAAATGCATATTTGAGCAAAAGCCAAGCCCTGGGGTCTGCCTGTAAAAAGATGCCTGTAGAGCTCAGAAACAGGATTGCATCAAGCCATACTTCTGGGGGCGAGTTTAGGGAAAACAAATGCTGCATTTGTTGAAGTTTTTACAGGGTTTTTATTATCACAACTGAAAGAGGAAGCAGGAAGAACTACAGCGACACCTGATGTCGTCAGTCTAACAGTGACATCTATTGGCAAATTACTATATTACAACACTCCCACTTAATCTTCCAATAGCATTAAGCAATGTTATGGTAAACTATTTTACTTTTAACAGAAAAATGCAAATTTTTAACCGTGTCAAAATACAATAAATCATACTAACACAGACTTATATACGTATGGTCTTTTTGTCTTTTACCATGTTAATAGTTTTTGCATCGTAACACACTTAACAATAAAGACAGTCTAGGGCTGCAATGATAAATCAATTCTTGGGTCAATCCTAAGATCTTCCGAATGCATTCTGAGCTTAGATTTTAACAGCAGATGGCGGTCTAATCTAGTTTTATCCTCACACTCAAACGCTCACAAAGAAGAGTACTGAAGAGTACTTGTGCGTTCAGCTGAGTCGTGTAATTTCATCTCGGCTCAGAATGCTTTTATGATGCGAGATTAATGTAAACAGAGCAAACTGTGAACACCCTTGTAATTTGCTTTAACCTTTTTGAATTGTATGAATGATTATTTTAGGTTCAAGTGTGTGTAAGGATTTGGAAACAAGCAGAGCACGGCTGTTTCTAAAGCAAGCAGTGGCATCTTCTGTTCAAAACTAAGCTCAGAATCGATTTGAAAAAGAATCGCGATGTGTTTCAGAAAATGTCAGAACTGATGCTGAATCATTTCTCAATTTAGTATGCAACAATGTATTGCCTCAGCCCTGCAATTTACTGTTAGACTAAACAGAATTAAATTTAACAAAGTCCAATCTCACTTCTAAGATACTCAAACATCTGTCTTACTAATGGCTTGGTCAAGATATCTGACTTCATATCATTTGTAGGGCAGTACTGCAGTTGGAATTGTCCATTCTGCACACATTTATGAATGTAATGATAGCGAATGTCTATGTGCTTAGTCTGTGAATGATCAACTGGATTCTTCCTTGGTTGTCCTCCAGAATCACCATAGGTGTAACATCCATTTCAAGATCACTCAATAGTCTTCTAAGTCAGGCACATTCCTGAGCTGCTTGACTAAGTGCAACATACTCAGCCTCCCCTGTCAAAACAGCAACAGTTCACCGTTCTTGTTGAGCCAGCTCACTGCTCTTCCACCCAGTAAGAACATATTGCCAGTTGTCGAGCGACGATCGTCCTGGTCACCAACACAGTCAGCATCTGAGTATCTGATCAAAGTTCCAGAATCTGACTGCTCATACTTTAGAGCAAGATTCAGTACCCTTTAAGTACCATAGAATTCTCTACACCGCCATCAGCACTTGGATTTGCGTTGAACTTTGATACAACACTCACTGCTTGTGCTATGTCAGGTCGTGTGGCCATTGCAGAGAACATGGTTTTTGTTACTTCAATTAATGTCTTATTCTTTATTTCTGCAACACCATTTTGCTGAGGTGTGTGAGATACAGTTGTCATGATGGATACCTTGAGCCTTCAAGTATTCTTGAAATTCTTTGGATGTGTATTCCCCACCATTGTCTGTTCTTAGTCTTGTCACTTTCTGTCTGCATTCATTTGAGAATGTTTTCTCAAACTCCTTGAATTTGTTAAGAACTTCACTCTTCTGCTTTATAAAGTATACCTTGCAACATCTAGAATAATACCAATAAAAGTCACAAAATACTTGGAACCACGTATGGATTCTGCATGGGAACACAGACGTCACTATGGACCATCTGCAGTTTGCATTTGGAACGGATTTCTCCCACTGGCTTGTGAGGCTTGCTGGAAAACTTGCCTTTCACAAAGGCTTCAAAGAAGCAAACAGAGTACACAGTGACAGTCAGGCGAACTTCCCTTGACATCCAGCTGATACAACCCATCAGATCTTTGTGTTCCCATTCCTTATGTAACAGCGAGACTTTTTGAACTGCACTGTATTTCCTCTTCTGACAGCAGCTGCCACTGAGAAGAGATTCCCGGATAAATTGGGAACATCAAACATTGTGAAATTTTTTACATCACTGACTTTGAATGTCATTCTCAGTCTTACCAAGTTCTAGGGCATAAACCACTCTACTGTCATTGAGCTTCTTGCATTGACATCGCTGACACGCCACCGGACGCAGCGCCACTGGACATACCACTGCCATAGTTACCATCTGCAGACACTCGCTTTTGTTCATTTCTTAATGCTTGCTGAAAAAATTGCAGTGTTAAATTGTCCAACTTAGTTTCCAGTGCCATGACAGTTGTAGCATAGCTTGATGGCAAACTACCCAACAGTGTTACAATCTGATCCTCCTCTTCAGTTACACCACCTATCTCTCCTAGCTGGTCAATTAGTTCTTTCATTCATTTCAAATGTTCAGTTATGCTCTCTCCTTCCTTCATTTCACATATGAAGTATTTTTTCTTCAGAAACAACTTGTTTGCAAAAGTGTCCCTCTCAAAATGTCCTTTTAGTGTGTCCCACGCTTCTTAGGGGTTTTACAGCTTGTTATCAGATACAATTGGGGTGTTTTTACATTCAGCACCAACACAAAAAACGCTATTTCTTTCCGTTTTCTGAATTCTGCCTTTGTCTTTGCATTTGCTCCCTCTGGCACGTTGTCAGTCTCCACCACCATGCCCCAAAGACCTTTTGCCTATATCACACAAAAAAAATCATGTGTAAAAAGGACCTTTTTAGTGAAGATCTGGGCCCTGTTGAAGTTTTGGTTTTTAACTAAAAGAGGAAGCAGGAATAAAAACAGAACTACAGCAACACCCGATGTTGTCAGTCTAACAGTGACACCTATTGGCAAATTACTGTATTACATATAGTCTTAACTACTAGCAACTACCAACTACTCTGTTTAGAGTAATGACCAAGAACAGCATGGTTACTCTAGTGGAGTTCCACAATCTAGTGGAGCTCCATAGTCTGTGGAAATAGAAGAAACCTACAGAAGGACAAACATCACTCCAACACTCCACCAATCTGGGTTTAATAGCAGTGTGGCAAGACTCAATCCTCTCCTCAGTGAAGACACATGAAAACACATTTGACATTTCCAAAAAAAAAGCACCTAAAGGACCCTCAAACTGTGAGAAACAAAATTCTCTGGTCTGATGAACCTCAAATCCAAGCATCATGTTTGAAGGAAACCAAACACTGCTCATCACCTGCAGAGTACCATCCCAAAAGTAAAATGTGCTGGTAGCAACCTCATGCTGTGGGGCTGTTTTCCAGTGGTAGGAACTGAGGGACTCTTCGGAGTAGAAGTAAAACTCAATGCACCAAAATATTGACATAGCCTTAATGAAAACCCAGTCCAGAGCATTCAGAACCTCAGACTGGGCAGAAGGCTCACCTTCCAACAAGGCCATGAACCTAAGCACACAGCAAGAGTGACTTATGGACAACTCTGTGAATGTCCTTGAGTGGCCCAGCCAGAGCCTGTGCTTGAACCCATTTAAATATTTCTGGAGAAACCTGAAAATGTGCGTCTGCCCCCATCTAAGCTGACAGAGCTTGAGAGGTGAAGAGATGAGAAGAATGGCAGATAATTGCCAAATGCTGATGTGCAAATCTTGTCACATCATACCCAAAAAGCCAAGAGGCTATAAAGTTGCTTCAACCAAGTACTGAGTTAAGAGTATGAATACTTATGCATTGTACTATTTCAGATTTTTTTTTTTTTTTTTTAAATACATTTACAATGTGACAGTGACAATTCTGTTTTTGCTTTGTCATTATGGTGTATGGAGTGTAGATTTTTGTGGGGAAAAAAGTAATTTAAAGCAGTTTAACATAAGGCAGCAACATAACAAAACATGAATAAATTTAAGGAGTATGAATATTTTCGCAAGGCACTGGATTATCATTTGAATGTTATTGTTATTGCATACAATAGGCATAGCAACCACAACCTTTTAAATATTATTATCTTTTGGTTGGTCCAGATATCCTGAAGTTTTTATCCAGAAGTATTAGTTACTGACTAATAACAGACTCACATACAAAGTGATTATTCAATTATTCATACATTTCTAAATGCTGAAGCAGCACATAACAACAATACAGCTAAATAAGGAAATTATGTAACGTAACACAATATATTTTTGCCTTTTCAAATGCTTTTAATCAGATTGTTTTTCTCAGGACTGGCATGGTTACAGTTCTTTAATAAACAAACATTTCAACTCTAATAATGTAACATTTGTGTTTTGTAGAAAAAGTGAAGCGAAATTGTTAATTCAGTTTGCAAATCAATCATGTGAAATACACACTGGACAATTTTACTGCAATTTTACTACATTTTTTCAACAGCCTTTTCCATCCAATGAAACTTTCCTCTATTTTGGTTGTTGTTTGTTTAATAGCGCTGTTTAACAGCAATGTTGGCAAATCCATGCACCTGAGTGAGTTGAGGACAGTCGAACGATGCCAGGAGTTGCTGTGGGCCGTGACACTTGGGAATAAACTTCTCGTTCAGGCACACTGTGGCATGCCCTGCAATATCACTGCAAAAGAAAGAAAGTGAAATTAATGTGAAAAATTTAAGTGGAAAAGCTTTTAAATAAGAAATGAATATAAATATCCTAGTGTCTTACCCATAGTTGACAACTCTGGCATTCTGCAGTCCAAGTCCCGTAAAGCGGAATACAGTGTTCTTCAGGACACAAGGCAGTGGATTCTGGAAAGTGACTTTGACTGGCACTTCTTGACCCAAGATGGCATCACATACAGGCTGAGAAAAGAATCATAAAGTGACAGTTCATCACTAAATGATTTTAACAAACCAAAAGTTTAAGCAGTAAAACCGAAACTGTAAACTCACAGCGATAACAAGATCTGGTGTGCGCAGTCTGAAGCTGTACTGGGTGGCCACAACCTG
>JAHKKF010472769.1:0-15382 GCA_019740295.1 Labeo calbasu
AAAAGATGGATCTCAAAATCATACAGTCATTGTTGCAAAGGGTTCAAATACACAAAAATGCTGAATAACCAAAGAATTTGTGGGACCTGAAGGATTTTTTTTTTGAAGAACAGCGGGCAGTTTATCCGTTTCATCTACGCTACAGAATTTTTACTCACTGTTTTCCCCATGCTGTCTGTTCATTTTTCTTGGTGCTTTGAATAACAGGTTTTGTCTTCTGTGTGTTTTATGTCTGTGTTTCAGTTTCACCACTGATGGGAATAAATATACTGCCAGACAGGAAGTGAGCAGAAGATTAGGACGGTGGTGCAGAATGATGGCCATCAACCCTGCATGTCAACAGCTTCATTCAGTCAAAAATTGTTTAAATGGAGGACTTCACAGAGAGGGTCAGTGGCTTGTTTGCCACCCCCCACATGCTCTGCATTTAGGGGTGATGGTTATGAGACACTTGCTGTTGTTTTTGCTAATTTTAAGATTTAATTTTTAGATATTTTTAAGATAAATGAAGTTCTCTCTTAGGACGTTGATTCCCAATCCAGCCCTCAAAATCCATGTTTTTTTTTTCCATTTATATTCTTGCACGCTTAAAATGCTTTCATGACTGTAAATTGTTGATGCACTGTACTCTGGGTAGCAAACACCATACTAAAATGCAGTGTAGGGGAAAGTTACTTTTAAAAGTAATGCATTACAATATTGAGGTACTCGCTAAAAAAGTAACTAATTACATTACTTTTTATGGAAAGTAATGCGTTACTTTACTTTTGCGTTACTTTTTATATCTGAGCAGGGGTTGCTTGTGTTTTTAATATAAAAAGTTCTATTTTTGCCAAATGTAAAAGCCTTTTCACACCAAAAGCCTCAGGCTTTGAGAAAAGTAAATTCACGTCTGTACAGTAGACCGCAGAAGAAAAAAATGTCAACTCTTCAGCAATAAAAAAAAAAAAAAGGCAAACAAATGTTATATTATCTTGAGTAATTGTTGCTTATTAGTATGGTTGAAAAAGTAATATTACTTAACCCGCGTTACTTCTAATGCATTACCCCCACCACTGCTAAAATGTTTTGAAATGTTTTAATAAAAATACTTTTGTAAATATTTTTGGATCGTCATTTGATTTGTAATGTTATTCTGAATTACAGTAGTATCACAATTTTACTAAATATTTGTACATACTATTCCAACTACACAATAATAATTACACAATAATCAAAGTAGAAACAAAATTACAAAGTACTGTAAAAATACAGTACAATACTATTTTGACGGTATACAGTACATTGTACATACTGTAAAGATGCATTACAGTACATTGCTGTAAAACAAATTACAGTAACTTGCTGGCAACCTTGCTTCCAGTAACTTACTGTAAAAACACAGGAACATTTTAAACAGCGTACTGAACACTTAGTGGACATTTCTCTTTGAAACTGCCACAAAGTGCAGTAAGGTACGTAAAAATTGTGCTGCAGAAAAGTTCCCAGAGGTATTTTTATGAGACTGGGTTGCTTTTGTTTGTGGCGTTTGGTGAGTTAGTCACGAAATACACGTCATTCAACCCGACCTATCAGGCTGTGAACATATCACTATGCCTTTAGGTCCGGTATCTTTAGGTTTGCTGTCAAAAAAGCCAATGTGAACGCTAAGCGGACCAGGACCAAATGAAGCAGAGCATTTTCCTTTTTGGTTTGGACCAAATGAACCAAACCAACCGAACTACAAGTGTGAACACACCCTTAGAAAATTGTGATTTTTACACTTTTAATGTTAGATTTTGTAATACTGCCGCTGTTTTATTTTCGTACTACCGTTTTGTTTTTTTTTTCCCCTCATCCAGTATTTTGAGACACTGCTTCCTTAGCCTGTGTATATATATATATAAAAACCATAGTGTGTATATACACACACTTTTTTTTAATTTTATGATGATTTTAATAGAATTTCTGAAATGTTTCTTTTGTTAAAGTATGAAGACCATTTTGAAGAGCCAAAGAGCCTTTTTTTGCTGCCAGATTGTGTAGTCGCAGCAGGAGCAGGTCAAGGACTAACCCTTTGACTTGAAGCCAGCGAAATTCATGTCTACTTCCTGTAATCTGAGCGATATGGCATGGGCTGAGACTGTTATGAGAGAACCAATCAGCTGCTCGTTAGGAATCGTTAGTGCTTGTTAGAGCTTAATTAGTACAGCACAGTGTCTCTGATTAAGCCTCCTATGGTTTCAGCATTCAGTAAGCCTTCTGTGTTCTTCTATTCCAGCCTGTGATGTCTAAGTCCGATAATATCTCCAGTACCGTTCTGGTACACCTCTCTGCTTAACCCACCACCAGCGTCTCTTCAGATTACCTGCCAAAACAACTTATAAAAGCTCCTTAGTATGCCTGTCAAATTGACTGCATAATCCCCAAAGAATATCTGTCAGGGTTCACTTCCAAAGCAGCTTCAATGTGACAGTCAAAATCAGTTCTTGACCTATGCAGTTTACCTTGTGCAAGAGGGTTGCAAACAAACCGGCTGGTGCGTTATTGTATTCTGCTACTTATAATTGTGAAGATTAGAATTACACACCCAAATGAGCATCCGCACGTGCGTAATCGGACGATGCGGGGCTCCGGGAAAATCAATGCTGATTAGCCGCATGAAGTTGCATTTCGTTTTTGAAGATTATTGCTGTAAATTTGGGGATTACAGCTTTTATGCGAACGCCGTAGACATTGGCCTACCACCCTTTTTACTGGGCCGTTAACCTGCTATGATTAAAACATGAGTACACATATACTTAAATGCACTGAGCATATATTTAAGAAACATTACAAGCCTTCTGCAAAACAGCTCGCTGCATCGACACAGGCGAGCACTTCGAATGGTATAAAAATTGCTGGTGATTTAATCAACAGGCTGTGTAGGAAATTTGGCAGGGAATTAGCCATAGCCTTTCGCTTTTTTATTTTTCTGAATTATTATGGAAAATTCAGCCTGAACACAAACTAATGGAGTAGCTCAATCGCAGTCTGACTCAAAATTGCATGTGTACAGCAAAGCCCGAGTCATTAAATCATTAGCGAGCATTAAGAGAGCTCTCACATCATATATCACACAGACGGGGAATTACATGCTCTCTGGAATCCAAATTGAAAGCTGGGAACATTGCGGCAACTTTGACATAACACAGGCGGCGTAAATAAACCACTTGGGCTTGTATGTATGCTGAGGCTGATGGTGAATGGCTCTGACATGAGAAGTGCCGCTTCTTTATTGACTCTGTGGTTTTTCAAGGTTCAGAACATCTCAGTGAGCCGGTGCACACATTGATGTCTTATTGATATATCTACAGGTGCTTATAGATTCTCTATTAACAAGCACTATTCATTTCTCACAAAGCCTTGACAAATGCAGTAATGCCTTGTCAGTGAATGGACTGTCAACAGTAGTGAAGGACACAGTTTATATGGACTGTGATGATGCATTTCCACAGTAATTAACTTTGTATGTCTATCAATGTGTTTTTTGTTTGTTTTCTTTTAAATGTACATATATATCACCGTATTTTGCGTTATATTGCCTTGGCATTGCATGACAAAAAACTGCCTAGTTAACACTGCTGAAATAGTGTTTCTAATAGAGCTGTTTTGACGTGTTTCTCTCTTTTGAACTATTATTCATCTTTCTCTGTTTATTTACTTTGCATATTTTGAGAAGGCATTTGAACACAGTTGTTTTTTCCCCCTTTGTTTTTTTTTTCTTTGTTGGATAGGCTTTTGAATTGTGAGTTATTGTATCTTAAAAAAAATAATAAAAAAATAAAAGCATCCCAATGAACACACAGGCCGACACAAAAGATTGTCTTCCAGTATTGGTGCATCTTTTTTTTTTTAATTATAAAATATATACACTTACTTACTTATGGTGTTTGTTTATTTATTTATTTATTTATTTATTTTCTTATGCTCATCAAGGCTGCATTTATTTGAAAACAAAATGATAAAAAAGAGCAAGTTGTGAAATATTATTTCAATGTACAATTGAAAACATTGAAAACTGTTTTATATTTTGAAATGTATTTTATTAATGTGATGAAAAGCTGATTTTTAAAAGTTAAAAAAGAACAGCATTTATTTAAAATAGAAATCTTTTGTAACAATATAAACTACCATTTATTTTTATTCTTTCTTTTTTTGAAAGAAATTAATATTTTTATTCACCAAGGATGTATTAAATTGATTTAAAAAAAATATTAAGCAGCACAACTGTTTCCAGTATTGATAATAAAAGTAATAAATCAGCATATTAAAATCATTTCTGAAAGATCATTGTGACACTGAAGCCTGATGTAATGGCTGATAAAAATTCAGTTTGCATTACAGAAATAAATAATATTTTAAAATATATTAAGATAGAAAATCATTATTTTAAACTGTAATAATGTTTCACAATATTACTGTATTTTTGATCCAGTAAATGCAGCCTTGGACAGCATAAGAGAATTCAAATTTTATTTATTTTTATTTTAAATCCAATCTTGGAGATGTTTATACTATTTTCTTTTCAGTTATCAGTTTCAGTCAATAATACAAAGTTCTCCTTTTTTCAATTTAGATTACATTTACTGTCATCTTTAACACTAATAATTCAATAACACTTTTAAGTGTATTTCTCAACAAAAGCTCTAAACTAATATGCTCGTTTCATAATATACATTATAATGTTATGTACATTATAATGTTTGTTATAAACTCCACTTTTTATTAGCTAATCTGTGTTGGTGTTTTATGATGACGGTAATGTGTTAATAATAATATGTGATATCAGTTACATGCCATTGTTTGCTCTTACATACATGTTTGTTTGCTTTTGTACAAGAAGCTGATCCTGACGCAAAACCATTTAAGAACCACGGTTCCTTGGCCTTTCCAAAGTAGCCATCCTGTGCGGAAGATAATGCTTTCTGAGTCGGCTGACTCCTCTGTTCCCGAGCCCTGCTGGGCGGATACGTGGGGACTTCCCAAGCCAGACTCTGGGAGGTCAATCTTCTGAGGTAACCATTACCGGAGCTTGTATGTGGATCATCCTTGGCTAATCTTGCCCCTGCAGCTTGTCTCCCTAAAGCTTTTCCCACACGGAGCCGGGGCAAACCCAGCCACCCGTGCAGCAGGAGCAGCAGGAAGCAGTGTGCTTTGCCACAGACCTACAGAGAGATGCTGGTTAACCAACCGGATCAATACGGTGGGCTCCATGATCTCTCAGACCCCTGCTTGGGTTATTATTTCCGTCTCTCACTTTGTCACATATTTAGTTTAATAGTAAATATTAGAGCTGAGAGCTTTGCTAATGGGCATCTGTTCCGAGTTGCACTTATTAGGCATAAGAGCTCCTGTCCCCTATTAGGGCTGGTCACTAAATGGTTAATAAAGAAAGGCTTTTGTCTCTTGTCTAACAAGCCTCTTACCATCGCTTCAAAATGTCTAGTATTCTCTTTCATAGCTGGTCCTCTGGGTCAGCCGAAGACTGGAATCGCAGACAGACGAAAAGGAGAGAATGAGGAAAGGGGAGGACAGAATTACTCAGCCCTTGGAAAAGAATGAAAAAGGGTCAGATTTTAATGGCCGTGGTCTGCCCAGCTCGGAAGATCCCGTTGGTTTATTAGAGCAGAGCCTCTTACCACTCCAAATTACCAAGAGATAGTACAGCTGTAGGCTGTACCCCCCCATCTCCATAGTTGTGGGCCTCTGGGTTGTTTTTTTATCAGGATATCTCCAAGGCCGGTTTTACACTGACCACACCACTCGTCTGCCCCCTGTCACAGGAGAGAAAAATAACAAGGTACAAGGGTTACTGTGATGCAGAGAAAGAGAATGCAAAGTGAACCGATTGGCAGAGCTAGACTGAGAAAAGTGGGTAAAGAGTGAGCCCAACAGAAAATGGGAGAGAGAAAGAGAATGAAATGTCACATAGGGTCGATCTAAAACTAAATCGTAGGCAATTAGTGTGTCTTTTATCAATATCCTTTCACTGTCGACATGATCTCCACAAAGAGAGCATCATTATACCTCGCTCGCATTAAATTTGTATTACAGTTGAGGGGTTTAAAAGGATAGTTAGTCTAAAAATGAGCATTCTGGCATCATTTACTCATCTTCATGTCATTCAGCACCAAGTAAGAACGTTAGCAGAATGTCAAAGCTGCTTTTTTAGATACAGTGCAAGTGGATGAGGGCTGTGACGTTCAAAAAACACCCTAAATTTAGTCCATGCCCCATATTTTCAAGTCATCTGAAAGGATAAAACAGGTTGTTTGAAGAACGAATCATCTACCTCAGCAATGGTCACCATTTGCTTTAACTATATGTAAAAGAACAGCCAATTCAGATATGAAAAACTCTTTTTGTGCTCCACAGAAGTCATCATATGGTTTACGCCAGGTGAATGTATTTTAATTGTTCTTTCGTATTAGTCATATCTTGTACATGTATGCCACGTAATTAATCATTCGATCATGCATGAAAGGCTCACGGTCTTACTGTGTTCTACAGAAATCTTATTTGTTAGCATTTTGTTTCAAATTATATTTATGTAACTTTTAAATCTGAAGAGTCTGTACGGAGATGAGTAGGTGCATGTGTGTCATGTTAAGCAAATAAGAAGTTTCATTGAAGGCTGGTTAAGTTCTGGTTAAAGGGATTATGGTTTATGGATTGCATTGCAGAGCAATACTGCCACCTAATGGCCGCCGTGATACTGAGCCAGGCTGCCACCTGCTTGTATAAGTGTGTGGTTATGCTCTGCATGTGTGTGCATCTGTATGTGATAAAAGGCAGAAGATGAGAAATGGTTATGGATTATGGGCTGTGCTGAAAATCCAATACATCTTTCATATGAATAGGAAACGTTAAAAGAGGGGAAAAAAGAAGAAGAATCGAGGGTTGGAAGAGCAGTGACTCACATGAATCATATGAATGCACGTAGCCTCTTTATTTTTTAACTCACAGAAGCTTGGTAACATGAAGGTTAGCCAAGGACTCCTGTAGTGGCTATAAAATTACTGTAGTGTGGGCTTTTACCAAATGCATGTAAAAACAACCTGTAAAAGTAATGGGCCAGCAATCACAGGAGTCAGCATCTCTGTGATGTTACGCTACCGTAAACTCTGTCTCATTCTTTCTCTTTCTCCACACACACATATACGCTCTTGGCTAGGAAATGAGTGCATCTCACACATCATAATTCTACTCTCACCATCTCTCTTTCTCTCGCGCGCGCACGCACGCACACACACGCTGCCCGCTCCAGTAAACCAATACATCATTTCCCTAGTAGAGTCTGTCTCCTCTCCTCATCTGTTAGACGAGAGTTTATGAAGCATCAGCACAGTCCAGGCAGGAGCCCTTTACCAGAGCACAGAGTTCAAACGATGAGTCCTCTACGGGTCCTTGGCTCTGCATATCTCTCTTTTTACTTTCAGAGTAAACCACAGCCACTTTTGACACTGGTCGCTTATAATAGCTGTACTTTTGTGGATTTAGTCTACGTCTCATAAGCTTTATCTGTAAGTTAGAGAAGCTGACTAAATTAACTTTTAGCAGATAACAGAAATTGCGTTTGACGAAGAACTTACATTTCATCTGTTAATAAAGTACATTTTATTGTATGAATATGTTATATTGCTTTATATAACAGTCCAGCTGGATATATTGAACGGTCTATAACATATACTACCGTTTAGAGGTTTGAAAGAAATTAATACTTTTATTCAGCAAGGACGAATGAAATTGATCAAAAGTTACAGGAAAGACATTTATAACATTATAACAGAATTGTATTTCAAATAAATGCTGTTCGTCACACAATCCTGAAAATATGTAATGGTTTCCACAAAAAAATATGGTCACACTTTATTTTAAGGTCCAGTTCTCGCTATTAACAAACCATTAACTATGGCTTTTGCTTCAGTGAACTCCTAATTTGCTGCTTATTTAGTTAGCTGTTAAGGTATTAGGTGGAGTGTGAACCAACTCCAGGGTAAGGCTATAATCAGCCAAATCTACAAACATCTCAAACTCGTCTTTTTAGGTAAGAACCAGACATGGGTATCATGTAGGCTAGTAAAATATTTTTAATGGGACTGAATTTGTATTTATTTACTTTGTTTGTGGTGAGAGAATTCAAGAGTACCGCGCACTCACCAAAACTGATAAGTTTCAGCGATGACTCATCTGAACGCCTCTGATTGGCCATTGCATTCCTAAGCTCAACAGAACCTTGTGTGATTGGTTATAATGCGCAACGCTGTAAACGCCTAAGAGGAATTACGGTGCAACATGAGCAGATCTTAATGTAATGCCGCAATCGATACTTTCTATTCATTTTCATTTTGTTAGCAAAAGACATAATAGATTTAATTTGTTTGTGCAGGAGCATTTTTGTCCAAAGTAGTGTAATTTTTTCCCCAACACGCTCTGCCTGTGTGGGTAGGATTAGGGATGTAGAATATTATCATGCAAAATATTTGCTTTATAAGTACTATTAAACAGCAAATGTGTTAATATATAGGCATGATAATAAGTAACTAGTTAATAGTGAGAATTGTTTCCTATACTAAAGTGTTACCAAAATATTAATTGTAATATAGCAATAATAAGATTTTTTTTAACACTAAATCAGCATATTGGAATGATCAATAACACTAAATTAAAATTTGCCTTTTTGCTTTTCTAAAACGTTTATTCCTTATTCCATATAGTAAGGTTTCACAAAATAAGATAGCATATAAAGGGTAATGATATTAATAAAAACATCACTCTTCCGCCAAACAATGTAGTTCCTCAGAAACGGTTGTGGTTGCAACACAGACGTAAACAAAGGTGTATGTTTGTAGAGTAATTTACAACAGCTTAGAACGCGACTCAACCAATCAGAATCAAGGACCAGAACTATCCGTTTTATAAAATGTATTAAAGTAGAAATCAGTTGTTTAAGTTATAATGATATGTGTTTCTGATCAAATAAATGCAAGCGTTGGTATATATGTTTCCTGTGTCAGTAGGAAATTTATCAAGTAGGTACTTAAATGTAGCTAAAATCCAAAAACAGCCCAATTAGTTGTTTCACGACTTGCTTGAAGCAAACAGGATGCCAAACACTAGAAACTGGAAACGTTTCATTGTGTACAGCCCCGCTCTGGCATTCATGAGTATGCATATTTCAAAATAAAAATCAATTAGTGGCCTCCTTTGCCCTTTGCAATTTTGCTGCTGCATTTTACAAGTTCCAAACTTGTAAGCAAGCGTCTTCCTGTAAGCCCCCTCTCATTCCCCATGAGCTCTGCCCGATTACGCTGATCTCTCGGAGACAAATCGCTGACTCCGGGCTTGGGTTTCCTGCCCCTTCCTGGAACTCTCTTTTCATCTCTCTTTCCCCCTTTTCATCTATTTTTGGGGCTTAAATGATATTGAAAGGCAGTGTTCCAGTCCTCTGTTCAACCAAGATAAGATTATTGATGTGGGCGCGTCTAGCTGAGCCAGTGCAACCCAAAAAAAACTCATAGAGGCACTGAAACTCATAGAGAGCGGACGTGTTCCGATTACCTCGATGTTTCATTCCACTAGCTTATATAACAATCACGGGGAATTGAGAGTAGGCTAAATGTTTCAGTCACAGCTATCCGAACAGACAAGTCCACAAGCTGTCTTTTGTTAGCCATTCAGACGGGCTTCGTAAAAAAAAAAAAAAAAAAGTGGAATTTGTTAATTAACCTTTCGGGCAAGTGCGTTCATTGTGCATCTGATTAAAAAAAAAGCGTCCGGCTTTTGAAGCTGGGTCATCGCTCTAATCTTCCTCTTCATTTCTTCATTGTCATTTCTGACTTGCTGCCTTTCACCCTTTATGAGAGAGAGAGCAAATTACGAATCACTGTCAACACAGTGCTCTCTCACCCTCCATTCTCTCCTCTTTACTGTTTATCAATGCACCACTCCACTGTGGAACGCCACACTGTAACTATAGTAACCTCTTAGCAGGTTGCCGTAGTGATATAGCGTATTCCTGAGTAGGAAACAGAGAAAGAATGAACCACCAGAAGCTTCCCTCTTCTGTGCTTCTGCTCGCTGTTCGGCTGACCATCAAAATCATTGATTGATCTGTGGTCTTCAGGTTTTACTTCAGGCAGTTTGGATTCATTTAAAAGATTAGTTCACTCCTGAATTAAAATTTCCTGATAATTTACTCACCCCCATGTCATCCAAGATGTTCATTTCTTTCTTCAGTCAAAAAGAAATTAAGGTTTTTGAGGAAAACATTTCAGGATTTTTCTCCATAGTGGAGTTAAGTGGTGGCCAATGGGTTGAAGGTCCAAGGTTGCAGTACTAGTGCAGCTTCAAAGGGCTCTACACGATCCCAGCTGAGAAATAAGGGTCTTATCTAGTGAAATGATCAGTCTGATGTGCGTCTGTGACTTCACACCACTGGAAAGGTCACACGTGGTTGGAAAGGTAGGGAAGGGCGAAAAACTCAATCACAAAAAGAATCTTTAGCCAAAAAAATGTCAGATACCAAATGGATAAATTCTTATTCACTCCCTAAAGACAGCAAAATGTTGCTATGGTTACAAATGCAGGAGTGACTTCTGTTCCGTACACACATGGAACGATAATTTACAGGACTCACTCCCGCATTTAAATGCAGTTGTCACTCCTGAAACTTAGTGTTTACGTGGCCATTGTCTCCTCCAACTTCAAAATTGTCTGACATCCAGGGTTGCCAGGTCTGCGTATCAAAACTAACCCATTGGGCAACCAAAAATAGCCCTAAAGTAGCCCAATTACCATATCCCAAATATCATATCTCAAAATATGCAATTCCCATACCTAACATACATGTTTCACAGTCACTGTTAAAAACCTGACCATACTGATTATAAACACAGCTGAAGGGTCAGTGGCCCTCCTTCACAAAATGTAACATCTACCGCAGTTTTATCACTGGTAGAATATAAAATATTTCAGCACATTAACCCATGGCTGGAAAAAAATCAACACGCAGCAACAGTTTAAAGTAGCCCATTTCCGACGGACTTGGCAACCTTGCAGACATCGTTGTTTTACCTTTTTTGTACAGGGCGTTTGACTTTTTTTGCATGTTCGCTTTGTCAACACTGGGTTGGTACTTCAATCTACGTCATGCGTGACCTTTCCAACGTGATTACATAATGCGTGAAGTCATGGACACAGAGCTAGTGCAAGACAAGCATTTGTGGTTAAAAAGAAAGGTCACGCATGGTTAGTTCTTCGGTTCAAAAAGGTAGGGCAGAGCAAAAAACATCTAATTTTCTCCTCAAAATCTCCAAAATCATCCGACATCTAAGGTTGCCAGGTCTGCGAACTTAAACTAGCCTGGTAGCCCAATGACCATATTCTAAATATCAAAACTTAAAATATGAAATTCCCATTCCTAACAGATATGTTTCTCAGACACTGTTGAAAACCAATATATTGCGCTGATCATAAACACAGCTCAAGTGGCCCCTTCCTCACAAAACTTAACATCTACCGCAGTTTTATCATTGGTAGAATATAAAATATTTCAGTACAAGCATTTCAGTCAAATATATTTTATCCAGTGTCATTAACCCGCGGGGGAAAAAATCAACAGTTTAAAAGTAACCCAGTTACTTTTAAGTACCTCTGCGATGCGTGTCTACGACTGACATAATCACATAATGACATAATCACGTCATAAAGGTCACGCATGGTTAGTTTTTCGTCCGTCCAACATCCAAGGTTGCCCGGTCTGCTTAACAAAACTAACCTGGTGGCCAATCAATAGCCCAAAAGTACAGTACAAAATATTTCAGTACAAGCATTTCAAATATGTGACCCTGGACCACAAAACCAGTCATAAGTGTTTATACATACATATAAATAAAGTTGTCCAATTGAAGTTCATAGCAATGCATATTACTAATCAAAAATTAAGTTTCAATATATTTACGGTAGGAAATTTACAAAATATCTTCATGGAACATGATCTTTACTTTATATCCTAATGATTTTTGGCATAAAAGAAAAATCGATAAATTTGACCCATCCAATGTATTTTTGGCTATTGCTACAAATATACCCATTGCAACATAAGACTGGTTTTGTGGTCCAGGGTCACATATGTCAAACCATTAACCTGTGGGGGAAAAAACCTGCTGCAACAGGAAAACCGTGGACTTGGCAACCTTGCTGACATCATTCTTTTACCTTTTTTGTAATGTGTGTTTGACTTTCTTTGTACATTTGCTTTGTAAACACTGGGTCGGTACTTCTGTCTACGTCATGCGTGACCTTTTCAACGTGATTACGTAATACGTGAAGTTGTGGATGCAGAGCTAGTGCGAGACGAGCATTTATGGTTAAAAAGTATATCAATGTTTATTTTTTTAGAAAATGACCAATCGTTTTGCTAGATAACACCCTTATTCCTCAGCTGGGATTGTGTAGAGCCCTTTGAAGCTGCACTGAAAGTGCAATTTGGACCGTGTATCCCCATTGAAGTCCACTATATGGAGAACAATCCTGGAATGTTTTCCTCAAAAACTTTAATTTCTTTTCGACTAAAGAAAGAGAAACATAAACATCTTGGATGACATAGGGGAAAGTAAATTATTAGGAAATTTTAATTCTGGAGTAATCTTTTAACCCTATATCTGACAGTCCTGTGATATCTCTGAGAACGCCAACTCCAGGCTGACGGAAAATAAGGAAACACAAGCAACGGAAGTGCACATTACAGATAAGCAGTTGCCAGGGGTCAGCGAGAGCTATATATGAATGAACAGTTCCAGTGTGCATCGCCATAGTAACCCACCTAGCTGCCCAGTTCATTGTGAAACTATTCCAAGAAATGAGATTCTACTTACGAGTCTATTTCCCCATCTGAATGATTCAATTCTCGCAAATGTGTTTGGAGTGAAAATAACTTTGTTTATGCCTCTTTGTAAATGAAAAATACCAATTTCCAGCGAATTGGATTTGAGTTTAATTCAAGAAACGGCACAAGCTCGACGTTATACCAAAAAAAAAAAAACATGCACATCCTTTTGTCAGGTAAAATCATTTCTGAGCTGTACTTATAAATGGCACAATGGCGGTCTGTGATGTGCAGATGATGTCTGTGGGAAAATTGCTCCGTTATCTGCGGTTTTCCTTGGCGGATGTGGGGGGGACTGCAGCAAATTGAAATGCGCAGTGCTAAGGGGCTGCTTTTCTCCGGTTGAGTCCAATCGCTCATGGTTTATCAGGAGTCAACCTCTGGGCACATTAGCACCAGACTGGAGGTGGAGACGGAGCATCCACAGAGCGTGAATCTAATTCTCTGTGTGCGCTCTCACATCCTCCCTTCATATTCATGTGTGGGTTATGAGATGCAATTATGAACTCTTTGAAATCATGGAGTATTTTATGAGATAGCATGAAGTTATCGCTCTTTGTCTTTTCCGGTTTATCTCTCTCTCTCCCTCCTGTACGCAGTCATTTTTGCTTTGGAAATCTCTCTCATATTTTTTCATTTAAAGCCGGTTAGAACTGCAGGCGTATGTGTATGTATGTGTGTGTGTGTGTGTAATGACACCATCACCTCCTCTAACAGGGTCATTTGTTGCTTTTCCAATATACCATTACGCCCAAACAGCTATTTCTCACTCAAATGGAAAATGTGGATGTGGAAAAGATTTCTGCTCAACTTGATTGTTTTCCACACGCTTTTTCAACAAATCTCCAGCTTGTTCTCCAGCAGCCTCTGTTGCGCATTTGCTTTTATTGTAACAAGTCTGTCAAGTGTGATTTTTTTTTTTTTTTTTTTTTTAGCCTTATAGGCTAACACTGCTACTCACTTGCTGCAATTTATGTGGTTAATTTTCTATGCTAATGCTGTAGTTTGGAGTTTAAACCCTGGCGGTCGATAATGAAAAAGAAAAGCCACTTTAATAGTGAATCTGAAAATGTTTCAGGAGGGATTTGGGAGGTGCTTTAAGGAAACAACAGTGGGATTCCTTTCCACCTGAGACAGTGAGATGGTAAGCAGATATCATTGTAGCCAAAAGACAAAAATGCTTTTCTCTCACTCCTCCCACGACTTTCTTCTTCGTCTTGTTCTCCTCCCCTTGTCGCTTTCTTCGAGGTCTGCAATTAACGCTCTCCCTTTCCGTTCCAGAGAATGGAGGGAGTGCGGGATGGGCTGGAGCATGAAAGGTGGAGGTGGCTATAACGCAATTTAGTCTGATTTAGCCTTTTTCCCAGTGATCAGAGCTGTCAGCGTTCAGTAATGATCCTCTCATTGACATAGCAGTCAACAGCTCTTCAGGAAGCTCACTCCCCACTGAGCTCCGCTTCACACGTATTAACACTCTGCTAACCATGGAGAGAGAGAGAGAAAGAGAAAGAGAGAGAGAGCAGGTGTATCAGTGGACAGTTCTTACAGCTGTTGTGTTTGTGGGTATTTATCGAGGTAAAAACGTACGGCTTGAAACAAGAGAAACATTTTGGTTTGGTAGACCAGGTTTGGAGTAGTCACCAAGGCTACATGAAATATTTTATGAATTATTTACTATTTAAAATAACTCTTTTGTATTTGAATATATTTTAAAATATAATTTGTTTCTGTGATTTCAAAGCTGAATTTTTAGCATCATTACTCCAGTCACATGAACCTTCAGAATTTATTCTATTATTCTGATTTTCTCTTTTGATTGGTATAGTATATAATGTGGCAAAATCTTTTTTATTTCAGATAAATGCTGATCTTTGGATCTTTCTATTCATCAAATCCTGAAAAAAAAAACCAAGTATTCAACATCATTGATGATGATGATAATAATAATAATAATAATAATAATAATAATAATAATAATAATTGTCTCTCGAACAACAAATAAGCATATTAGAATGATTTCTGTAAGATCATGTGACACAGAAGACTGGAATAATGATGCTGAAAATTAAGCTTTGATCACAGGAATAAATTACACTTTAAAATATATTCAAATAGAAAGCAGTTATTTTCAATTGTAAAAAATATTTCACAATATTACTGCTTTTGCTGTATTTTTGGATCAAATAAATACAGGCTTGGTGAGCAGAAGAGACTTCCTTAAAAAACAGTAAAAATCTTACTGTATTTTAATATTATTTTAAAAGTTGTTTTTTTTTTCCCTGTGATTGCAAAGTTGAATTTGCAACCATTATCTCAGTCTTCAGTGTCACATGGTCCTTCAGAAATCATTTTAATATGATGATTTAGTGAAAACATTTATTATTATCAGTGTTCAAAACAGTTTTGTTACTTAATACATTTGTCCAAACTGTGATTCCCAGCATTCTTTAGTAAATAAATAAATAAATAAAT
>JAHKKF010472776.1:0-13212 GCA_019740295.1 Labeo calbasu
AATGCACAGTACGCGATTCACATATAAATGCCGGGCAAAGTTGTGTTTGTAAAATAAAAAAAAATATTTGTGAGTATGTTTTTTATTTGCAATTCTAATTTTTTTACTTGTGAATATAATTCATGTTTGTGGAACTCTAAGATTTATTTGTGGATCTCATTCTATTTATTTTGTGAATATGCTTTGTTTTTGTCAATCGCTTTACATTTATTTGTGGATCATAATGTATTTATTTGGAATTATGCAACGATTCTAACCCCATACTCGCATGAATAAAATCAATGTGTAATGCTTTCCTCCAGTTTCTGATACAACCGGATGTGTCAAACTGGACGTGTCATGTGTATTTTCTGCTCTAGTTTAAATTTTTCTATTTCCCCGGAAGATCTGATATCGCGCGTTCGCGGCAATCACGTTGCCCAATCTGTGTGGTCCAGTGCAAATTTGCGTCTTTGCATCTTCGCATTGATGTCGCACTGTATGATCTATTTGTGCGAATAATTAAATTCGCTTTTGGTGCGCACATACCACACTGTAACATTAAAATTAGAGACACTAATAAAACATTTTTTTAAATACTCTAATACATAAACATGGATTTTCTGCAGAAGCTGGTTATGCTAGTTAAGATTCCTATAGAGACACCAGACCATCGGCATTAAAAACACAGCATAAGGGCTACTGTACTGGTGAAGATCAATGCTTGTGTGTTCAATCAGTTCCAGCAGTACTGAATCTTTCATTGAGCAAAGCTGCCTCCTGCTCCATACATGTTGTAAGACCAGTGTTACATGCTTTATTCATACAGTACATGGCAACAATGTTCTAGAATCATGCTTGTCAGATGTACATGATATGGCGGCATTGAAAATGTATCCTGCCAGAATAAGACAGCTGGCTGTTCAGTTCCTCCCAAGAGAGTATACTGAAATCTAAGCTCTTTGGAACAATAATATACCATTATATTTATATACAGTGCCCTCCAAACATTTGAAAGCGCCCTAGGCAAAAAGAGGTTTTGGACAATACATGCATAAATCGTTATCCTATTTTATGATGCATTTGTGAGAAAAAAAAATAATGCATTCAGAATACAGAAACCCTTGCCGCTTATTTGTTTGGCTGGTCTTAACCAGCAAAGACCAGCAAACTGTTTTTGGCTGGTTTAAGCATTTTATTTTTTTGTCTGTTGTGTACCAGTGTTGGTAAAATATCTTTAAAATAGCTTTTATGTTTAACAGAAGAAAGAAACTCAACCAGGTTTAGAACAACTTGAGGGTGAGTGATTGACAGACTTTCACTTTGGAACAACGTAATTAACAGCAAACAGATTCTCAGCATGACCAAAAGACTTGAAACAATTGTACATGGTCTCTTTTGCATGCATATGCACATACTGCACCGGATATTGCGATATGTGTGTGTGCGTGATGATGATAGTGCTGATGAGTCTCAAGTGACTAAACACAACAGCTGCAGGGACTTGGACTGAGTTGATTTGGGTCCCATCAGTTCAGCTGCATGTGCAGAGACTGAATTAGACACTAGAGCGATTTATCCTCATCATCCAGAGACAGGTGCCTTGGTTTCTGTGCTTCAGTCATAAAGCAATTGTATATGTATGTTACGTACACTAAATCGGCACATGTGAGAGTTGTGGGTAGTTTCATTGAATCAGTGTACTATGATGATGTAATTGTGCAGTTGGCATAATAAAACACTTTTCAGCAGCTTTGATGAGTGTAAAATCAATTGAAGGGCTATTTTGTAAGTTAGCTGGATTAAGGGGCTACCATAGATTTCCCAATGGCACATCTTACCCCAACTATTTTTCCCAAAGCGCTTTATTGCTCTCTACATCTTCATTTTCTGTGTAAGTTTTCATCATGCATCTCATGGTATTCCCATTCCCAGTATACCCTCGGAACTCTTCATGGAGGTCCTCCGGCCTTGGATCTGATCCTTAGTTCAATAAACCGTGTTGAAATGTATTGCATCATCACTGAAATCAGACCTCTGATTTTCTCCTGTTGTATTGAGAGACTTGGAAAGAGGTGACTCAGAAACCATGAATAGCAGTCTCTCTCTCTCTCTCCTGTCACTGCAGTCTGGACTCTGGAGGGCTGCCACATTAACTCGTCAGACAGGTCAAGGAATAAACGTTGGCCTTTTGAATTGTCGATTCCGAGATGAGTCAATCCTGAGATGCACATCCTGAGAATGTGCAATGATCTGTGCTTAACGGTACATAAGTAGTCGTTGAAGAGCTATGGGCCGTTTTTTCCGCCGTGGCATTAAAACTACTGGTGTAGCAATGTCTGTCAGGAGCATGCTAGAGAAAGGGAAATTTATTATGGCCTTTGGTTTTACAGTACAAAATCAATAGCCTAACTAGCAATGTTGTGGAAGGACATGCAGAACTGTGGCCAAGAATACAAGATGGCGGGAAATGTGGTGTTATTTCATGTGAGTGGCATACTGACGAGGAAGGAGGGAACTTAAGGATGAGTGAAGCTGAAAGGATGTGGACTGTGTTAAAGAAAGCAAAGCACTTATTCTGTTTTTGACCTTAAGGGGGACTTAAAATTTCCTGGGTAAATTGCCATTTCATGAATAACTTTGGACCTTGTTTACAGAAGAAAATGTAATTGTGGCATGGTTGCTCTTTCTAGGTTCTGGTATATTCTTACACATCTTAATGTATTTATACAATATGAGCATATAAGTCACATTTGGGAGCACAACTGAACTAAAAGAAGTTAAAATTACATTTAAAAGAAATTAAGTTGTGACTGTTTTTCTCTATTTTTTTGCAACTATGAAAAATGAAGGTTTTAAATGTCAGACATTGTGAGACCTAACGTCACAATTAAGAGAAATTAAATTGCAATTATGGAAATTGAGAAATAAATGTTGAAAGTCACAATTGTGAGACTTAATTTCACAATCTCAAGAAATAAAGTCACAATTTTAAGAAATGAAAAGTCACGATTGTGCAACCTAGAGTCTGTATTAAAAGAAATAATCGCAATTATGATACATAAAGATAAAACCTCACAAGTGTGAGATCTAAGGTTGCATTTGCAAGTAATAAAAATGCAGTAATGAGAAATTCAGATTTAAAAAAAAACACAACTGCCAAACCTATAGTCAAAGTTATGAGAAATAAAGTCAAAAAGTAACAGTTATGAGAACTAAAGTCACAATAACAAGAAATAAAGTTGCAATTATGAGAAATAAAAATAAAAAGTCACAATTATGAGACCTGGAGTCACAATTATGAGAAATAAAGATAAAAAGTAGCAACTGTGAGATCTAAAGTATATTGCATGTAATAAAGATGCAGATAAAAGTCACAACTGTAAGATCTAAAGACACAATTATGAGAAATAAAGATAAAAAGTCATAATTGTGAGACCTAGAGTCATAATTTTGACATATAAAGATTAAAAAGTCACAATTGTGAGAACCAAAGTAGCAACTGTGAGTGATAAAGATGCAGTTATGAGAAATTCAGATAAAAACCACAATAATTAAAGGTACAATTCTAAGAAATTATGATAAAGAGTAGCTACTGTGAGCTTTAACATTTCAGTTACAAGAAATAAAGTTGTAAAACTCAATAAAACCGTTGTGAACAAAAAAAAATAAGGCTGCGAAAAAAAATCGTAGAATATAAAGTCACATTGTGATGACAGAGTCTAATAATTTAATAAATATGTTTTCTATTGCCTCTTCTGTCTTCAGAATCGCTTCCACTTGCAGATGACAACCCGTATCCCCTCGTCAGGACTGGTGGAGCTGCTTCTGGCCGTCCTGCAACGCAGTGGCTGGGAGGAGAGCATGGCGGTGCTTTGCCAAGGCTGGGAGGATGCTGGTCTTCTGGATCTCCTGAAACTCCAAGGCCGCTCAGACTGGGGACCCTCACACTGGCACATGCGGGCCGCTTTGAACCTCTCCCACAGCACACCTCACGTGGCTAATATTTCTGACTTCCTGTCTGAGCACTTTAATCAGGACCATTCTCCACCCGCCTCGGTCCTGCTTTTTGGGGCCGACCCGGAGTGTGCTTCTTCTGTTCTGCGCAGTGCGCATGACCTGGGGCTGACATTGCCCACTGTACACTGGATTATGGGACAACCCCTAAGCCCGGACGCCCTTCATTCTATTGGTTTGCCTTTAGGACTGCTAGCCTACGGAGAGGTCGACCGCAAACCACTGGACTACTACATTCGTGATGCCCTGCAGTTGGTCAACCGAGCTGTTACTGCAGCAACGGTTGTACGGCCTGATCTAGCCCTCATCCAGAATATGGTAAACTGTTTTGACAAACCCAACAAACACGAGCTGCCCTCATCAGGACAGTACATTGCCAGGTAAATCCATATTCTTTCAGTATATCAGTCAGCTTAATACACTAAAAAGGTGTGTTGTGTCATAAGCAGGGCCTAAAATCAACACTTGCCAAGTGCCAAAAGTAAAAATAAGCATTGGAGAATACATGAAACAGCGTTACTCATCAGTTGGCCGGTATTTTTTTTATTAAAAGGATAATAAATGAAAATTATGTCATTAATTACTCACCCTCATGTCGTTCCAAACCCTTAAGACCTTCGTTCATCTTAAGAACACAAATATAGAGTTTTTTTAATGAAATCTGAGAGGTTTTTGACCCTGTATAGTCAACAACTGTACTGTGTGCCCAGCTAACAATTTTACGTTATAAAAACGTTCCTATAACATTCCCGTTAACTTATGAAAATGGTATTTTTGAATGTTCTCAGAACGTTTAAAACATCCAGTTGTTTAGACGTTGTATTAACGTTGTTGTTTGGTTCTATGAACGGTATTCAAAACGTTTTTAAAATATTTCAGTCGCTTGTTGTATTAATGTTCTAAGAATATACTTTAAAACGTTATTAGAATGTTCCATTGCCCATTACATTAATGTTCTAAGAATGTTTCTCTAAGTAGGTTATAAAAATGTTATTGCTGAAGGTTCTTAGAACGTTGAAAACGTCCAGTATTTTCAACGTTGTATTAATGTTCTTGTTTGTTTCTAAGAACATTATGCAAAACGTTTTTAGAATGTTTCAGTCTCTCATTATATTAATGTTCTAAAAACGTTATTTAAAACGTTATTAGAACGTTCCATTCCCCATTATATTAATGTTCTAAAAAATTAATTTAAAACATTATGAGAATGTTCCATTCCCCATTATATTAATGTTCTAAGAAAGTTTCTCTAACGTTCCCAGTAAGTTATAAAAATGTTATTGCTGAAGGTTCTTAGAACATTAGTATTTTCAACATCATATTAACGTTCTTGTTTGGTTCTAAGAACATTATGCAAAACGTTTTTAGAATGTTTCAGTCCCTCATTATATTAATGTTCTAAAAATGTAATTTAAAATGTTATTAGAACGTTCCATTTCCCATTATATTAATGTTCTAAAAACGTAATTTAAAACATTAGTAGAACGTTCCATTCCCCATTGTATTAATGTTCTAAGAACGTTTCCCTAACATTCCTAGTAAGTTATAAAAATGTTATTGCTGAAGGTTCTTAGAATGTTCAAAACTTCCAGTTTTTTAGACATTATATTAATGTTCTAAAATGTTTTAGTCCCTCGTTATATTAATGTTCTAAGAACATAGTTTAAAACGTTATTAGAATGTTCCATTCCCCATTATATTAATGTTCAAAGAACGTTCCCCTAACGTTAGTTTTTGGTTCCCGTTTGGTTATGTTTTTGGGAACCAAATACTAACGCTAGGGGAACGTTCTTTTTAGGTTTTATTTTTTTTTTTATCCATAAAATAACATTCCCAGAACGTTGAATGGTGGTTGTTATTAAATAACCTAAAAAAAATGTACAGAGAACGTTCCCTAATGGTTATTTTTAACATTTGAATAACGTTCTACAAACTAAAAACTAACGTTCTGGGAACATTACAATAACGTTCTAAAAACCAAAAACTAACTTTCTGAGAACCAAAAACTTTCTAGAAATGTTTGAAGAATGTTAGAATAACTTTCTACAAACGTTCTGGGAACGTTAAGAAAACTTACCTTAACCATAACTTACTAATCAAAAACAAACCATAAAACTAACGTTCTGGGAACATTCTGGAAACCAACAATTGTTAGCTGGGATACACTTTGCATTCTAGTGTATTTTCTCATTCACTGTTACGGCAAATGTCAGAAAAACTCAGTTAACAGTTAAAAAAGTCTTGGTACTCATCCTAGCAGTCACTATTATTCAATCAGCTACTGTAGATTCGCATTGAACTGGTACCAGTCTGGGCCACCATATAAATTAATCTGTTTATTCATTGATTCTTGGGAGAAGTTGCCTCCTGTGAGGCCAGCGTTACATGCTTTATTCATACACTGCAGAACGTTTTTTGAAACATGCTTGTCAAATGTAGACGTCAACAGTAATAGTGTACCCTGATAGAAAAGACAGCAAGCTGTTCAGTTTCTTTAAAAAATGCACCCTGAACCCCAAGCTAAAAAAATGAATTGTATTTTGTGAAACAATTAGTTTCAAGACATCTGTTTAGCTTTTGAATTGAGGTAAGAGGAACAGAACAGAACAGGGTGTTCGTATTAGTGCACAGCACACACTCGCAAAGCAGGGGGCCTTCTTACAGCATTATGAGCCAATTAGATTATGAATTAAATTAGAAGTGCTTTCCTCTTCAAAGAAGCCACATCAAAGTGTAAAATGTAAGAAATATAAATATAAAACAAATATAAAAAGACTTTTTAAAGCTGTGTATATCCGAAACTAAATAATTACATAAACAATTAGTGCTTTTCCACCATCAGGCTGAATGGTTACAGATGCTAAATTGTGCTGTTTTATACCAAGCCATCTTTCATACAGTGACAGTTTTTTTCAGTGGTGCTGTAAATCAGTGTTAGAATACATGTAACCAATTGTAAGTCACTAAAGCATGGATCTCCTGTTATGAATATGGTTTGCTAATTGAGCTGAAAAGTTAGATGTTAGAATCATACTGAACTGTAATTTATACAGTAACTCACTGTGCTCATAACTGGAAAGATGTATCATGTATCATGTGATTGAATATGAAAATGAAAATTACACGCATGCTGACTGGAGTGGCACGGTGGAGTGACAGTATAAAAAACATTGTTTGAGAGTTAATAGGTTACTTCTAACTCGGACTAAACCTAAGATAAAAACACATTTTCTGTCATGACATATTCATGGTAATGTACCTGAAAATGTTAATGTATTTGGTCTTGGCGGAATAGATCTGCTACGCTGCTGTGGCAGAGTACTGAGACTTGCTTCTGGCAATACATCCACAACATGCTGCTGTGAGCATGTAAAAAATACTGCTGCTGCACATATAACATACATGAAATAACCCCCATATAGCATACATGAATCACCTCGTAGTAGATCTATACAGGTGGAGCTGGGGAAGGTGGAGGGTTTCTGAAGCAAGCTGCAAAACTGCTACAGCAAGCACTAGTCATATATTTGAATGTTGAGCAGCAAGCTCATTGGCTACCGATACAGGAGTATATCAGCTGTGGCATGTGATAATGATGTCGTTATGTCAGATTGAGTTAGATCTATTGAACTGCGTCATCATAGAGTTTCCTGCCAGAACTTTGCATTTCTGAAGTAACCATGCCAATTCTCCTTGCTACTACAAGTCTATGAGCTTTTTTTTTGTCAAGAATTGTAACCGAGTGCAATGCAATTGCAAATACAGTGCTGTACCAGGTGCGCTATCAAGCTATTTTACTACAACAGGATGTGTGCTCTCAGGAGACCCTATATGAGAAAACAGAAGACCTATCACAAATCAGAAACCCTTTTCAGCATGATAATCAAAACCAAACAGATGTTTTTTAGCAGAGTGTCTAAGGAACGAGCTATAAAGGTACAGCCCTGTTCTGGAAAAGGGGGCGGGGAGCAGCAGCTAATTTGCATTTAAAGAGACATACACAAAAACAGCGTGTTTCTGCTTCTACTCAAAATGAGCCTTGCGTCGCTTCATGTCATCTTCTTGCTTAACTACGACAGGCGAGTTACTGCAGAAGGATCGGAAAATACGTCTTTGACTACATTCTTGAAAAAAAAGATACTTCACGGTGCCATAGAAGAACCTTTAACATTTGAAGAACCTTTCTGTTTCACAAAAGGTTCTTTGTGGAGAAAGAATGTTCTTCAGATTATAAAAATGTAAGAAAAAGATGGTTCTTTAAAGAACCTGTGACTGAATGTTTTTTTTGTGGAACCAAAAATGGTTCTTCTATGGCATCGCTGCGAAAAACCTTTTAAAGCACCTTTATTTTTAAGAGTGTAGAAACACCAGAGACCGGAAATGTAAAGCATTGTTCCAATTGGGGAACACTTCAGGAAAAAGGTGGATAACAATGCTTCATAAACATTACAAAAGAACGTTTTTGTCTTAACATTCCTATAAGTAAAAGCCATAGTAAAAGTTGTGAGGATGTTCCCTGAGTTGCTGTGCTAGTAACCCCCTGTACACTTTCTGAATTATTCCATGTTGTTTCTATTTGTGATGCTGCTATTATTTTACCTGCAATACCTCACAATTGTCCCTCCTCAAGTTTTGTGGTGGAGGCTTTAGGATTTGCTATTTGTGTGCTAAGTTAACTGCTTTTTTCAAATAGATTGAAATTCATGCATAAATAATTGGATAGACGAATTAGATTCTCGAAGTTCATCAATAATAGCTAAATAGGAATGAAACTGTCACATTTGTTTTATTATATGTCACATATTTGGAAAGGCTAAATTGCTTTGATGTTTAATTCTAAACACTCATCAGTAGAACATCCTACCATCTGGATGAGATATCTCAGACAGCTAGTGTCATGCTTAAGGACAGGCGCATGGCCACTTTCTCATGCTGCGGCAAATTACTGGTGTTTGCCCAGACACTCAGCTGGAATGCAGACATGCTTTAGAGCTTTAAGCTTTATTTATGACTTCCCCTCAGTTGCCTTTCCCTGAGGAGGGATCACTCTTATCAAAAGCTCTGGCACCCGCCTACCACGCAGGCCCGTCATTTTGTGTGGATCATGCCAGCACTCTGCCACACACCACTATATCTCTCACAACAAACAGAAGTGAAATGTGGCTGTGTGGGAAGCCTGGGCCTCTCATCACAACAGGATAAGGCTGAAAATCTGCCAACCAGACCTAACCATGCTGCATAATGCTGGACAGTTGCGAGGGCATTGCTGCAGGAGCGCGATACATATGGTAGCACAGGACTCAGGCAAGACTTTAGCCGCATTGTTGTACTATAAAAGAGGAAAGGTTTTCACTTTTAACAATCATTTTGCAATTGCATGCATTTGTCTTACGTTTAGGAGATGAGTGAGTGAGGAGATTATTAGTCACCATTATTTTACCCACATATGACAGTTCCCACATACTGTGGATGACTATTGAAATAAATTTTTTTCAAGGAATTTACCCTTTGAATTGTGACAGACTTTTGTGTGCAATTTTGTGAATACATGTAAAAAACAAACAAACAATTGTTTCATATTTTTACATTAACAATGTAATCAATATTCTGTTTATTAAAGCCAAGTATGAATGTCATCAAGTTAGTGTTTTTAAGCATTTATTCCAAAATAATAATTATTATTAATAATAATTATTTGTGAGCTTGTGTTTAGCTTTTCTTTTTAATAGTTAACTTTTACTTTTTTTCTTTTTTTTTTTCCAGATCATCTATCATCAAAACTATGTAAATACTGGTCACAGACACAGAGTTTTACTTTAAATTTCACCAAGCTAATTACTCACTAAAAACTCCCACAGATCATGTTTTCATGTCATTTTAAGTCTTATTTTGACATAACAAAGTGGTTTATCTGAGTAAGTTGTTTACTTTTTTAATTAGTCTTCCTATTAGCGCCATTATGTTGTTCATTCAGACTGTATTGTTAACACGGAACACGCACAAACACAAGAGGCGGGATTTATCACATGAACCAATCACAGCCGAACATAACCAGTCGTATCCAATCAAATCGCAATGAAGGCATTGAATCCTCTCATGTGACTTTCCCACATTCATTCTCAATTACCCCCCATCAAACTCACCGCACACTTAAGGGTCTGTTAAAACTCAGTGGGCTGACTCAGACGCAGACTCCCGCTGTAACTTTACCTTCAGGTACTGTTGGACAATGTTTCTTTAGAAAAACGAGTGATTTCTAAAAACATTTTAATGTTATATTTTGTCTTTTTGACGTTGTTTTGTTTTGGTACTACAAATTTTTTTCTCATCCAATATTTTGAGGAGGTACTGCCTACCTTGCCTCCTCAGAGGAAATGCCCCTGCATACCCCTTTGAAAGGATTATTATTCAGGATATTTTAAATATTTTTTCATCATCATTTCTAAAAATGTCTTGGCAATCTCACTCCCCTCTTCACCAGCTCTCTTCTCTATATATGAAAGATCATAATGTAAGAGTAGAATCAAAGACAGCTTTTAAGTATATAGCAACATGTCATTCTAATTAAGCTGAAACACACATACTGTAAATCTGATGTCACTTAGATACACTGTCAGTCATTGTTTGGCTGAGGTGGGCCATTTTGCTTCCTGTGACAGGTAAAACCATGAATAAAGGAGGCAAATTACATGGTAAGCTTTTCTCCTCAGTTTTTCATTAACTAGCCCAGCATTAGTCAAATGTCATATCTATTATTTATGACTCCAGATATTAATCTTCAAGCTCAATGTCAAAGCATTTCCTTAAGTGACCCGAGCTGCACACCGGAGCAGCAGCAGCAGAATGGCCGTAATTCTGAAGAGTGGGAGGGTGGGGGTTCACAATCAAATATATTGCTCTGTGAAAGCAACATTTGTAGTTTATGGTGTGACGGATGCCAGACCGTGTCAGTCGTCCAGCAAGGCAATCCCTCTCCCAGGCCTCCCCCCTCTGCCGCAGTCATATTTACTGTACAGTCTGCTCTGCTGCTGGAGAGAATGAAGCCAGCTTAACCTGTGTCTCATCCTGTTACTTACTCTCACTTGAACCAGAGTCTTTGTCTGAGTAATTTTGCAGCCCTGATTAGCATGGGCCCATTAGCTCATGCTGGTATATGCCGTAACTCCATCAAAAGCATCTTCGTTCACTCAAAATTTCAATTCAGGCACCCGTTAGCAAAGATGGTTTAATTCTTCTGGAAGGTTCTGCTTCAGCTGAGCAATTCAGCATGAATGGGAATGCTATTACATAGCTTTCTCAAGGTATTATAGACCATCTAGATCAGGGGTGCCCAAACTCGGTCCTGGACCAAGTTTGCGCAAGCTGGATCTAGGCCTCTGCCAATCATCATCTGACTCTTGTATTCTTTCACCCTCAGGTTCCTCTCTAATACATCCTTTGTAGGGTTAACGGGCCCTGTCAGCGTTCAACGCAACCTCTCCCGTGTACACACCTCTCAGAGGGTCCACATTTGGAGTCTGCGCCGCGATGCCGTCGGTCAGCCCACGTGGGTGACTGTAGGCAGCTGGGAAGGTGGTAGGCTGGATGTAGAGGAGCAGGGATTATGGCAGGGCTCGCCTCCTCGGCAGCGCACCGAGGGTCAGATGAGCAAGGTGGGTCGTAGATGGCGGGCTGGCTTTCCCGTGTCGGGGAGTCGTCTGCGGGTGGTCACTCTAGTGGAGCACCCATTCGTGTTCACTCGAGAGGTAGATGAGGATGGGAATTGTCCCGCTGGGCAGTACTGTCTGGATGCAAGGACAAACAGCTCGGAAACCCTGGACCACTTGTACGCCGAGCGGGCTCAAGGCAACAACAGCTTCTTGCCACGGGATTTCAGCAAGTGCTGCTATGGATACTGTATTGATCTGCTGGAGAAGCTGGCAGAAGACATGAACTTCGAGTTTGACCTGTACATAGTTGGGGATGGGAAATACGGAGCTGTCAATGATGGGCAGTGGACGGGGTTGGTGGGCGACCTGCTGAGCGGGGCGGCCGATATGGCTGTTACCAGCTTCAGCATCAACTCAGCTCGCAGTAAAGTGATCGACTTCACCAGTCCGTTCTTTTCCACGAGTTTGGGAATACTAGTGCGCAGTAAGGACACGGCCGCACCCATCGGAGCGTTCATGTGGCCATTGCACTGGTCCATGTGGATGGGCATCTTTGTGGCGTTGCATATTACAGCACTCTTCCTTACACTCTATGAATGGAAGAGTCCCTTCGGCATGACGCCTCATGGACGTAACCGTGTGAAGGTCTTCTCCTACTCCTCAGCCCTCAACCTCTGCTACGCCATCCTCTTCGGCCGCACAGTCTCCAGTAAGACACCCAAGTGTTGGACTGGACGTTTCCTGATGAACCTGTGGGCCATATTTTGCTTGCTGGTTTTGTCTAGTTACACAGCAAACCTGGCTGCAGTTATGGTTGGGGAAAAGACCTTCGAAGAGGTCTCTGGAATACATGATGCCAAGGTGAGATCTTTTAACATGCTTTGCTATAATTCAGTGTACAATTCAAATCTTTTTAAAGGGAACCCTGGGTATTAAGACTCGTATGGCTTAATATAGCGTAAATGATGTCTCTTATTGAAATATATAGTAGAAAACCCATGAAAGATTTTTTTTTTTTGGCCGTTTTTACCATTTTTGCATTTTTTGTGGACAGTTGAGATATGACAGGAAGAAAGTGGGATACAGAGAGGGGGATGGGATTAGGAAAGGTCCACAAGGCAAGATTTGAACTCGGGACACCCAAAGCACAACCGCGACATGTGTCGGCGCGCTACCCACAAGGCTATTGGCGCCGATTAAAGATTTATATTATTTTAAAAATCCACATTGTTTTATGCATATTTTGGACAATAGGGGGCACAATCAATCTGGTAACATCAAATGGTTGTACTCGGTGAGCCACTGGCGCTACCTGTTTCTATTTTTACCACAACACAACTTGGAAAATAAAATACTGATACAATGACCACATTGTGTGGCTTTTGGTTGAGATTTTCAGTCGAAGGGCAACAAGAGAAGCGATGTAAGTCTTCACTGCTTTCCTGGTGATAAGAAGAAGAGAAAAAGATGGAAAGATGCCTGTGGACAAATAAAACTTCCTAAAGACCCACATCTTTGTTCTCTCCACTTTAGCCCTGATGCCTTTGAGGCTTTTAGTAGACCACAG
>JAHKKF010472777.1:0-13592 GCA_019740295.1 Labeo calbasu
AAAATAAAATAAAATAAAATAAAATAAAATAAAATAAAATAAAATAAAATAAAATAAAATAAAATAAAATAACAACAAGATGTCATGGAATGACTACAAAAAAAAATAGTAGTACTATATAACTAAAAATATTGAATAATTTAATAGAATAAATTATTAGTATGCCCCATATGTAAAAATTAAATTAAATTAAATTAACAACATACCATGTAAGGACTAGAAAAAAATAGTAGTACTACATAGCTAAATATATTGAATAATATATTAAATTATTACTTTTAAAATTAAATTAAATTAAATTAAATTAAATTAAATTAAATTAAATTAAATTAAATTAAATTAAATTAAATTAAATAATTAAATTAAAGAACATGCCTTGAAATGACTAGAAAAAAATAGTACTATATAACTAAATATATTTAATAACATAGTATAATTAATTATTTGTATTAAATTCAAACTACTTCATTATCAGCATTAATATTACTATGACCTGCATGGTCCATATGCAAAAGATAAAATATAAAATAAAATAAAATAAAATAAAATAAAATAAAATAAAATAAAATAAAATAAAATAAAATAAAATAAACAACATGCCATGGAATGACTTGGAAAAATAGTAGTACTACATAACTAAATATATTAAATATAATATATTACATTATTACTGAATTCAAACTGTTTCATTATTAGCTTTAATAGTACTATGACCTGCATGGCCCATATGCAAAAATAAAATAAAATAAAATAAAATAATTAAAATAAATAATTAACATGTCTTGAAATTACTAGAAAAATATAGTAGTACTACATAATTAAATATATTGAATTTCTTATTAAATTCACACTACTTCATTATCAGCATTAATATAACTATGACCTGTATGGTCCATATTCAAATTAAATTAAATTAAATTAAAAGACAACATGCTGTGCAATGACTAAGAAAATTCTTTAGAATTTTAGGTCTATCAAATTACTGTATATAAACACAACAAACATTAGGCTAAATATTGTATCAGTATATGGTACTATTTGATGCATTTGTTTTTTGATGTACACAGCCAAAGATATGGTAAGCCATTTCTCGCTTTTAAAATTTGATAGACCTATTTATTTGGCTGTCCTACAATTATATGGTTAGCTGCATTTTATTATCCGCATTATTCTGTCCCTTTGCCCCTACACAATGTTTTTAGAACAGAGCTGCGACCCATTTTTGGGTCACAACCCACTACACGATCCCGCATGATCCTGTAAACATTGCTTTTCAAACCGATTTTGATAGTTAATGCCATTTCGTTCCATTCATTTCCCCTTTCTATTGTTACGTTATATCACCCCTGTTCACCTTTACAAAGCACAAATAAACAAACCGTTTCATGCTTCCAGATAAGCAGTCTAAGCTCTGAACATGAATCAGACACAGAGACTAAGGCCACTTTATCACCCCAGAGTCCAATGTTTCCTTTCCCTAAAGACTCTGGAAGTATGCTGCACACACACACACACCCACGGGGCATTTGGGGGCTGTGCAAGGAAATATTTGTAATGGCAGACAATTTAGCTATAAATTTACAGGTTTGACATGAGCTACTGTATGTGTCACATGTCAATGTTTTATTGACAAATAGAATTTGACATCACAAGCATCATGAGAGTGTGACGCAAGTGTTTTTACGGCAGAAATGGGAGTCTGAGATATCAAAAACACTCTTTGGTTGTTAATCATCGTGTGACTTTTTGATTGGACGGGGTTTTGGATCGAAGGCATGCAATTGGCTCGGTTTGCAGAATTTAGCAAAACACGAAATCACAGCCTTCAAGACATCGCCTCAGTGTCAGATATTGTTAATTTTATTACCAACACTTCTGTCATTAAATACCTGTGCCTATTTTTGTAATCAGCATTAATTAGTAGCCTAAACATCACAGCACTTGCAAAAATACACAATTTATTACAGGCGAACACCCTGAGGAGATATAATGATAATTAGGCATGATTTAATAAAATTAAAACTGTCAATTACTCCCAATTTTATGAAGTTTACATTAACACAATGACCTTTTCTTCTCATCTGAAATGTCTAAATATTCTCTGAAACAGAAAGTTTTAATGAATCACATTGTTCTAACTGTTTCATATAGAGGAATGGAGCATTTTACTTCTTTTGTAGCTGCTGTTGGTCATTATTTTTCCAAATTATATATATAAAATAGTATTTTCAAGTTTTATTTTGTGCACACTTATTTAAGTCGTCAAAGTCGCCACCCTAATTGGTATTGTTATTGCTTTATGTGCCAGATAAATACTGTTCTGATTAAAAAAAAGTATATATACCAGTTACATTTTTTAAAAAGAAATTGCCTGTTAACACAGCTTTGAAGTAGTTTGCCACAAACAAGTTTAACTGTATTCTACTATAAATAATGAGAAGTTTGCGTCTGGAAAACAGACAGTTTAGGGTGAACCAACTATTGACTGAGAAATGTGCAGATCCGTTCTAGGGCCTGATTAAAATGAGTGGATCATAAAGAGAAAGAGGCATATGAGTGTGTAAAAAAAAATAGCTTTTTTAAAAAGACACAATCTGAGACAATGAGAAAGACAATGAAACTATCATTTATCTTACCAAAAACCTTGCAATCCAGATTTTCAAATCAGCAGGGAAGAACAGGAGACAAACAGGACAGTGCCAGTGGAAATAGAAATTAGAGATGTGAAGAGCAAAGTATGGAGGTCAAGTAAAAAAAAAAATAATAATAATTAAAATTAAATTAGATGTATTCATTGTTTGAATGTAATTACTTTCAGCTCTATCTTCCTTCAAAACTTATTACCTAAGATTAGAAAAAAGAGAAAGAGAACAAAGAAAAGAAGATGATGGCTTTTGAACAGATGTGAAAAAGAGACGTTTTAACTGAAGTCCTCTTGATAATGTTAGTCAAGGTTTCTTTCTCTGAAAACATCATAATTTAGTTTTAAATTGTCCATTTTGTAACCTCTCTTTGTGCTGGCTGTCATCCCAATCAAAGCCGTCCAAATATACTAGTAATTCAGAAATAGAAAATTGTGTGGTATATGTGCTGTATTCATCTTCCATATTTATGGCCACGAGCAGGTTATCTCTGTTCATGTGTTTTTGTATTCATTGCTATTACTTTGTCCTGCTGATGACCAAGATGAATGAGTGAAACAGTTGAATGAAGGTAAAACGGTTTGGAATAATTAGGATTTTTGTGAAAGAATTCTGAAAGAAATATTGTGAAATTACTACAATCTAAAATAACTGTGCTGTATTTGAATTAGGGGTGTCAAACGATTAATCGTGATTAATCGCATCCAAAATAAAAGTTTATGTTTACATATTATATGTGTGGTTACTGTATATATTTACTATGCATATATAAATACACACACATACATGTATATATATATAGTAAGAAAATTATTATGTTTATATAATCTAAACTACATACCTACATACAAGTATAAATATAATAAATATACACAATAAACACTCATATAGTATGTAAACATAAACTTTTATTTTGGATGTGATTAATTGCGATTAATTGTTTGACAGCCCTAATTTGAATATATTTGAATATATTATATTATAGTGTTCAGTATCACATGATCTTTCAGAAATCATTTTAATATGATGATTTGTTGCTCAAGAAACGTCTCGGTTACGTATGTAACCCTAATTGGGGATCCCAATTAGTCGGTCATCATCCGACGTGATGTCGAGAGTGACCGACTGAAAGGGAACAATTTATTACCAGTATCCCTGTTGAAAAAACAGCATATGCTGGTTAGGTATGTTTTGAAGCATGGCTGCTGTAAGCATAAGAAAGTCCTTAGCTGATCCTTAGCTGGTCATGAGCAGGTCCTAAGATGGTCCTAAGGAACTAGCCCCCGGACGAGCTTAGGACCAGCACATGACCAGCTTAAACCAGCTAAGGACCAGCTTAGACCAGCTCAAACCAACAGCCATTCAAAACATACCTAACCAGCATACAGTACACTCTTAAAAACAAAGGTACTTTAAAAGGTTCTTCACAGCGATGCCATAGAAGAACCATTTTTGGTTCCAAAAAGAACCATTCAGTCAAAGGTTCTTTAAAGAACCATCTCTTTCTTACCTTTTTATAATCTGAAGAACCTTCTTTCGTCACAAAGAACCTTTTGTGAAACAGAAAGGGTCTTTATGGAACCATTTAAACAAAAAAAGGTTCTTTTATGGTATCATGAAACATCTTTATTTTTAAGAGTGTATGCTGTTTTTTTCAACAGGTGTGATTTCAGACTTTTTTTTTTTTTTAGCTTGGTTGTAATGAGTTGAAAATAAAAATACTGTGCATTACTCACTTATTTCATGAGAGCACATTATGTGCTGTCCATAATATGACCCCTTTAATAGATTAGCCCTACATGGACAGAAATAATCTAGTACAGTACAAGTACAATGACAAAGATCTGAATAGTGCTGTGGAATTGCAAATAATTCGAATGAATGTATAATTATGCTATATGAATGTGGAAATTCATTTTACTACAGTGGCATTTCATATTCATACAGATTTAAATAATACATTTCTGCTGTAGAGTTCAACTGTGGGTATGTGTGTGTGTGTTCTTGCCTCTCTCCAGTCCAGTGATTTGATTCTTGAGTGTTTCTCTCTGGTTCTCCACCTCCACTTTCTGCTCCTCCATCTGTCTGAGTCTCCTCTGCACCCCCTCTCTCATTTTGGTAAGTTTTGCAATCTCCTGTTTCAGCTGGGTTACTTCCTCTTCTTTCATCTGAACAAAACAGGACATGAACCACAAGCGTATGTCTGTATGTGTACACATGAAGCACAAACTAGTCATCACTAGTTAAAAACATCCAAGTTTATACAGAAAACCTGTAAAAACTTTTTAATCAAATATATACACTACCATTCAAAAGTTTGGGGTTGGTAAAATGTTTAATGTTTTTGAAAGAAGTTTCTAATGCTTGCAAAGGCTGCATTTATTTGATCAAAAATACTGTAAAAATAGTCATATTTAAATAACTTTTTCTATTGTATTATATGTATTTTATAACTTTTTTCTATTTTAAAATATTATTTATTCATGTAATGAAAAGCTGAATTTTCAGTAGCCATAATTCCTTCAGAAATCATTCTAATAAGCTGATTTGGTGCTCAAGAAACATTGCCTATTATTATCTATGTTGTGGACACTAAAGTTCAAAAGAAATATACTTTGAACAGTAGTGTAAATTAAATATATACATTTCACATGCCATTTAACACTTATGCTTTTATGAGCTTGACATGTGCGTTGTGTAGATGTTTATATCATCACTGTGAATTGAATAACTAACTGATTGACTAATATAAATGCCAATAGATATACAAGATGATAATTGGAGAGCAAGCTGAACACATGTACATGTATTAGAAGCAAGAGTGATCTAGGATGCTGAAACTGTGCCCCCTTGTGGCCAGCATGAGGTTTGCGATCATTACTCACTGACACTGACTCACAGGGCGAACTGGGAGTGCCAACACTACAAACAGGGAGCAGTAAATTAGAAATGGGAATCTAGTTTGCGAAACTGTTGTGCAGGTTGACTTTGCCTCTCTCTCAAGAGTGCTGCAGATAATGAAGACAGAAAGAAAGCCTCACGTGTTCAGTCAGTCTGTGTGAAACAGAATTAGTCTTTTTGTTCCCTTATTGGTCAATAATACCACACTACAAAAGACATGCTCAAATTAAACAGAATGCCTAACAATACAGCTTCAGCATATCCTGCAGAGAGGTGCATTCTTTCCAATGATCTCCCATCAGACTCAAGCCACTACAATACAAGGCAGAACAAAGAGAATACAGGGCATTTCATTAAATGTAACATTTGCTGTATTAACCCCCACTGTGACTCGGTTGGAAGCCTGACGGAAGTTTCGAGCAGGAAAGATCCATCACTAGTCTGACGGGAGAGGAAGAAGAACGGAAACCTTCGTCCTCTAGAGCTCTAATTATATAAGAGCGAGACGATTTTGTCAGATTTAAAGAGGGCAGCTCCATAAATCTGGAGGTTTGTGTGTGTGCACCTACAGTTTGATGTCTAGAATTGATTGCCAAGGACTGTATGCATCAATAGGGAGTAGGGATTTGTACATTTCTCTCTAGGAATGGGGTGAAGTACTGTAAGGATACTGTAAGGACCTCAAATGTAAAATTCAAAACATATATACAACAGGGGCATTTCCTCCGAGGAGGCAAGGGAGGCAGTGCCTTCTCAAAATAGTGGATGAGAAAAAAATTGCAGTATACAAATAAAACAAGGCCAATATTATAAAACTCTTGTTTTTCTAAAGAAACATTATCCAACAGCAACTCCAGTAGGTAAAGTTACAGCGGGATTCAGCGTCTCTCTCATCTCCCCTGAGCCCACTGAGTTTTAACAGACACCCTAAAGCATGTAATAGCATTTAGTGCAGGGTAATAGAGAATGAATGGGGGAAAATCACATAAGAGAAGGCAATGCCTTCATTGCAATATGATTGGATATGACTGGTTATGATCGGCTGTGACTGGTTCATGTGATAAATCCTGCCTCTTGTGTTCGTGCACTTTCCGCGTTCAGTCTGAATGTACAATATAATGGCGTTAAAGGAAAGACTAAATTTAAAAAAAGTAAGTAAACAACCCACACACTTCGGTATAACCATATGTTACATCAAAATAAGACTTAAAATGACAAGAAAACATGATATGTGGGAGTTTTTAGTGTGGGAGTAATCAGCTTGGTGAAATTTAAAGTAAATCTCTGTGTCTGTGACTAGAATTTACCAAGCTTTGATGGCAAATGATTTCAAATTAAATTCAAAAATATTTTAAAGTTAACTATTTAAAAGATAAAATATATTGTTTAAATTGTTACTGCTATAAGTTATTATTTTGGAATAAATGTAAAATACTTAAAAACAATAACTTGATTAGATTCATATTGACTTAAATGTAAAAATATAAAATAGATTTTTTTTTTTGTTTTTTTAAGTAATGTCTATTTAACCAAGTAAATGGGACTGAGAAATTTACATAAAAAAAAACTTTTTTAAGGACTTTGCCTCCTCATTTCAGAATACCGCCACACACTACAGATACACAAGTATATGTAATTAAAATTTAAAATTACCTTCATTATCTGGAACCAATCAATGATCTCCAAACTAGATGAATAATTCTAAGTAATGCTGTAATGAAAATCTAATAGCGTAAAATCCCATTTTGGTGCATGTTCATTTGAAAAACAAACAAACGAATCAGTTAATAAATAAAATATATTTTAAAAAATAAATAAAAAAGTATATATAATTGTTAAGAAGTTAGTATTTATAATTAGTCCATTGTATGCCTTCATTTAGTTAACTAATTAAAGTCGTTTGTATGGTGTGTGTGTGTGTGTGTGTGTACCTTCAGGTCTGATGCTCGCTGCTGGTTCTGTTGGGAGAGTTGCTCTAGGCTGATGGCGTTCTGTTCATTATCCTGCTGGAGTTTAGCATTGCGATGTTGGAGTTGTTCCATTTCTTTACTGATTTTCTCATTTATAATCTGTCAGAATAAATACAAATTACTTTCACAAATTCTGAATATGTATATACGCTTGTTCCCAACCTAGCTATTCTGTGTGACAAAAAATGTCTTCAGATATTAGCTAAATCTGACAAACCCTTCCTCTAGAGATGTTCTCAAATAGAAACGCTGTTCATAAAGCTGAAAAATACAGAAACTTACAACATTTGTAACTTTTACATAAAGTTAGTATTTAACCCAGAAAGTTTTCTGTTAGGGTTATGGCAGTTAAAATGAATTAAGATGTTCTACCGTTGAATCTTTCATGGTACATTACAGTATGTCACTCTTTCACCCACTGACCCAAGATCAGAGTTTCGTACTTTGTGTTCCTGGAGCTGTTGTTCCAATTTCTGCTGATCATCTTGCAAACGCTGGCTCTGCTGAGTCAGTGATTTAATCTCGGATTGTTTGGACTCCAGGTCAGTTTGAAACTGTTTCGCTTCTTTTTCCAACTTCTCTTTCCTCCTGGTCTCCCGATGAATCTCATTCTGACGCACCTGGATGTCCTGCTGGAGCTGTGAGAGAGACAGTTTTGTTGCAAATGGCATAAATCTATGTATCTATCTATGCATCTACGTATCTGTCTAATATATGCATCTATCTATCTGACATACAGACATCATTAGCATCAGCCAGTGTGTGTAAATTACCATTACTTTCAACCCTTTCACCCCTTTAACTTTTGGATGCACTTCTAAATGGAATACATTCAGAGTTAAAAGTGGTTTGTCAGACCACTTATCGATTTTCTTACTGTGCTATACACAGTAAACACTTAAAGCTAGTTTATTTTGTCAGGGAGGTGACGGGGGAATCAGATCTGTCTAAATTTACAAGTTAAAGTGCCACTTTTACAAGGTTTATGTTCCATTTCTCACAACACATGAAGATACAAAACAAGAACTGCTAGAAATTCTACAACTGAAGAGTAACACTCACCACACACCATATTTCAACTATTGATTTGCTGACACAGACGGACATTTGAGACAAAAATGCTTTCATTTATCCTAAAACGTTTTCAGAGCCTTAAAATGGGAGAAGCAGCAGTAAAGCCTGTGATAAAATGAGCCAATTATATTTTCGAATTAATGTTTTTGCACTTGCACAAGTACTCTACACACTCATACACACATAAAATTATCACAAGACCCAGTGTCATACACAATGTTTCTTATGTTATACCTGAGCAACTGTGTCCATGGCTTTGTTCTTCTCAGCCTCTATTTCCTGCTGAGCATCAGTGGATTTAGTGAGGTTCTCCCGGAGTGTCACCACCTCTGACAGGAGCTTGTCTCTCTGCTTGGTCAGTTCCTCTTTGATCTTTAACAGATCGCCAATGCTAGACACATTCAAAAGGGTTTATGAACACACTTTGTTCTTCATCCCCACAAGTACACCTCAAAAAGGTCCTCTAAAGGCCATCACACATTGCACATGGTTATGAATAAAATAAATACTAGAAAAAGAATTGTGTCAGGCATACAAAAAACCCATCTGTAAGATAAAAGCGTGTAACGGCCTCTATTCTGCCAGAATCAAAAGGAAAACTGAGAACAGGCTGAATATAAAGTTGTATATTGTTCACCTGTATTCTTGGCCCTCGGAAACCCCAGCGCCTTTTTCAATGAGCTTGTTGAGACAGGTTATATCCTCCTTTAGTTTCTGGATTGTTTCTTTTGCCTGCAACTCCTTTGCATGCGAAGCTTCAACCATTTTCCAAGCCTTGTCAATTTCCTAATCAACAGTAAAATAAACAAGAAAATGATGTGGCAACAGCTCTAAATGAAGTCTGATGTTCGACCATATACGAGGACATCATGCAGAGGTCATCATGTTTACTTTTGAAGACGCAATGAGCACAGAGTGCAGTCATTTCAGGCTAATGTACCATTTTAAGGGAGGTGATTGTGGCTTGATCTTCATCAGCTAGTTTCATGGCTGTGGATATTTTGACGGTGTTGGACACTATCTCTGCATTCAGCTCCCTGCATTTGGACATCAGTCTTTTTTCGTTCTCATGGGACTTCCGCAGAGCTTTGGCGATCTTTTCGTACTCCACACGAAACTTCTCCAATTTGTCGTCTCCCGATAACTCATTTAAAACCTCCTGGATGTCTTCTTCCATGGTTTCAAATGCGCTGTCCTCAGTCTGAAAATCAGAAAATGTAAACAGTCTGATAACTTAGGACTTCTTCTGACAATGTAAATGTTGAAGAGAGCCTGGCAGATTTGTAACAGTTTGAAAGTCTGCCGTGGCACTGCTGATGACATACTGAAATATATGATCAAACACAAAGAACAAAGAGGCGGCAGCAGGTGCTGGTTTTAATACAGCTGCTAGAGAGTTCACAGGCTTCATTGAGAAACCATCACAGAAAAAAATGATAGGAATCATGCACTAATGCTTTGCCTAATCCATCTAAAAATGCAGTTTATTGATTGTCGTCAATCATTCTTTCAAATCATTATTTCAGATCTCTCAGCAATTAAAAGATTTACAAAAGATTGATGGGGTGAAAAAGCCTGAGGCATTGTTTTGGCAGAAAAAGAAATAATTGTTGAGGAAAAAAAGTACAAGAACTGACACTGGAACTAAGACTAGCAATTAGTTTTCAATTTGTAATTTCTGCTGTAGATAAGTAAGTAAGTTAAGTACATAAATTAAAGATTTTATCACTGTGTTATTAAAAGGATATAGCAAATAATGTTTTTGTGACCCTGGACCATAAAGCCAACCTTATGTAGCACAGGTATATTTGTAGCAATAGTCAAACATACATTGTATTAATCAAAATTATTGATTTTTCTTTTATGCCAAAAAATCATTAGGATATTAACTAAAGATCATGTTCCATGAAGGTATGTTATAAATTTTCTACCACAAATATATTAAAACTTAATTTTTGATTAGTAGTATGCATTGCTAAGATTTTCATTTGGACAACTTTAAAGACAATTTTCTTAATTTTTAATTTTTTTATTTTTTGCACCTTAAATTCTGCAAAAAATAAATTCCTGATTTAGTTGAATAGCTGTACCTCTGCCAAATGTTGTCCTATCCTAACAAACCATACATAAATAGAAAACTTATTTATTCAGCTTTCAGACGGTGTATAAATCTCAATTTCAAAAAAAATAATCCTTATGACTGGTTTTGTGGTCCAGTGTCACATGTACTCAGTAAAAATACCCTGCAATTGTACTTTTAGTATACTAAACTAGTATATTTAAAGTGTGCTGAATTGGAACAACTAATTTTGTACTTAATGCACTTTAATTGTGTGAAAGTAGTGCTTAAAGATATACTTAACTATATTTGATTGTGCTAAAGTGGAACTATTGCAAGTATACTTTAGGTACACTTTAAATATTTTGCAGTTAAAGACCGATCATATGTAAAGATCCCACAATCCTAATCAATACTGACTTTAAAACATCTGAAAAGTTCAGATGCAAGAGCCTCTAAATCCATCTGACGTATTTCTTTAAAATTAGCATTTCTTTATGGCAACTTTGTATAGGTTTCTATGTAAGTACCGGTACTTCTGATTGGGCTGAGGCTGAGATTTATCGAGTTTTAAGTAAAAGTATTTGATGGACGTATACTATGTGTCAGGAGCATTCACTCAGTATCATTATCTCATTTTTGACCGAGAAGGCTTTTAGTTGGTTTTGCATCTGAACTCTTCATATTTAGGCTTAAGGAAGTAGTACTCCAAATTAGAGTGATTAGTCTCGAGCGATAAGTCAGTAATTATGTTAATAGACTTATAAAATAAATACATTTTAAACATATTACTTTTTTACTAGGGTTGTTTTGTTTTAAATAGCCTTATAAATATCTGTCCCATTTTACCTTTTTTTCACAAAGCACAAATCAAGTTACCAATGTTTACAATCGTGCAAAACGTACTTTAAAAAAAATAACGGTATCAAACTGGAAAAGGCTATGAAAAAAAAACAAGGTTTCATAAAACTGACCCAGTAAAAGTGTTTTTTTCCTTATATTTAGCGTATACTTAAGGTATTTTCATCTAACGTCAGCATAGACTGTAGTTAGCCTAACGTAGCTACTTTAAAAACTTACTCTTCACGTTACTGCAACAACTCGAAACACTTAAATGCTTCAGGATATAATGCAATCCAATAAATATTGAAGATATTTCACTGGGACCACAGCAGAAATGTAGCGTTTGAAATGCTAATAACTAACTTAGTCATTAGCATCTCAAACACTACATTTTTCCTGCGTCTTACTCCAGATCTAACGTTAATAGTGATTATGTCACTTCAGAGTGCTACAGAAGTTTCAGATCAACATACCTCCATTGTGGTTGTTTGTCGTTCCTCTCTAAAACTCAGCAAGATGTTGTTTTTTGTATTTAGTTAACTGTAACACACCTAATATCTGCGTTTTGCTTCAACAACACGCACGACTGTTTTTGCTCACCAGGGATACGCGTCCTCGTTGCCTTGGCAACCTAAACCCGCTGAGCACCTTGGTTCAAATATTGTGCCTCACGAAATGATTGTAACGCTCCCAAATATTATGCAGAGAATATCAGACACTAAAAATTAAGACTAATGAGTAAATAATACATAAGGTTCCTTAAAGTTTTTTAGTGCATGCATCTTGCTTTGTTTGTGTGTTGTTCTTTACACTAGGTGGCAGCTTTACACAGTGCAACGTTTTGTAATAAAGAGCGGTGAAAATCATTTATCAACTGTCAGTATCACTGAGTTCCTTTAAACATATGTATAACTTAGAGTGAGTTCAGCAAATGTGGGACAAATGAGTATTATGACCAACTGCACTTTTAAAAAATATCATTTGTCATTAAACTGTCATTAATAATTGCACAAGGACACTGTCATTCTGAAAATGTTTTAATTAATCTGACATCATAATAGAGAAATATCATCAAAGGACAACGTCAATGGATTTTTTTAATTATTATTGAACAAGATATGTATTGTTATTAGTAAGGATATGTTGTAAGTAATGGCTAGGTAAAAGGTGGACACTTTTTAAAACTGTTCTGATGGATTATAGTCATTAGTCATCAAACTTTTATGAGCTTATGTGAACTTTGTCATTTAACAGTTGGAGCCTTGACATTTATTGAGTTGTTTTTGCATTTTTTTTAGAATCGTCGCACTTTTCTGGACATTTATGGTCATTAGCTGATCTTGACTAAGCTAGTTAGGGCTGGTAGACCAGTAACAATCATCTGTTCTACTACAGTACATTCCAAAAACCAGCCTAACCAGCTTAAGGTGATATGGTATGGATTACATAAATAAATAAATAAATAAATAAATCATAGACCTATTGATTGATTGATTGTATAATTCTATAAAAATTTAATTAAATTAAATTAAATGTAATTTAATTTAATTTAATTAAATAGTGCCTAACTGTGTTCATTTGTTCATTTTTCATGCACAAAACTGAGAGTATAAAACTTTATCAGCGCTTTAAACCCAAACTATTCCACTTCACAGTGACATTTCTGGCATGTGGTTATATCTTGAAAGCTCTCAGTAAGATACACGTGTCTCTACCTGGGACAAATCCTCTCTGCAAATCATCTCAAATCTGCAGCACATGTACTTAGAAAAGCACCCTGCTGATTACATAATATGGCAATGTTATTATTCATTTATAATTACACTTCACTATCCCTGGCCGTGCTGAATGACGTCAGATGACGCAAGGAGAGGTGTGGAAGTTCCTAAAGACCTGTTGAGTCACTTAGACTGAGTCTAGCCTAAATGTGTTAGGATTTTGTGAAATAATTGATTTGCTGGCTTTATATGGAAGAGAATGTGTAATTAGAAAATTAAATATTACATAAATTTGATTCAATAAGCTTTTTTTGCATGACTGTAAGCAATAAAAACATTACCAATATGCTTGGAATATACGTAAAATAAAAACATAATTGTATGT
>JAHKKF010472780.1:0-19149 GCA_019740295.1 Labeo calbasu
GTACTGACCTGAATAAGATATTTCACATAAAAGATGTTTACATATAGTCCATAAGAGAAAATAATAGTTGAATTTATAAGGATGAGCTTGTTCAAAAGGACAAATGATGCATTAAGAATTGGGGGGTGAAAACTTTTTGAATTTGAATATGTGGAAGAACAATTCAGCTCAAAGGGAAACAACTAGGAGACCCAAAGGTGCCTGTCTAAAACATAAAAGGTCATCTAGGCCCTAAATATGAGGGTCCAACCATGTTTTTGACTTTCTTACTATGTGTGAAAAAGTACCGCTGTTAAGAGAACTTGTGCAACTGTGGCCTTTTTTGTGCAAGAAATGAAACTTAGCAAAAGACAGTTGAGTGAGTTTGACATCATTTGACGTTGTGGTGAGAGTCATTTTTATTTTCTGCCACAACAAAGATCAGGGTACATTTAACTTATTGTCTTCTGGGAAACTATCTTCTGTAGCCTCTGAATGACAGCACTAAATAAAAAAATATGATATTTAGGCAAAATAAGAAAAGTGTACACATCTCCATTCACCCCCTGGCTCTTAGTGCATAATTTTTCCTTCTGGAGATTCAGTGAGCGTTTGAATCTTCTGTAATAGTTGCATATGAGTCCCAGTGTGAAAAGATGGATCTCAAAATCATACAGTCATTGTTGGAAAGGGTTAAAAAAAAAAAAAAAGATTTTGTGGGACCTAAAGGATTTTTCTGAAGAACAGCAGGCAGTTTAACTGCTCAGGACAAACAAGGGACTCATGAACAACTATCACTAAACAAAAAAACACAGCTGTGGATCATTCAGGTAACAACACAGTATTAAGAATCAAGTGTATGTAAACTTTTAAACAGGGTCATTTATATAAATTTAACTATTATTTTCTCTTCTGGACTATATGTAAACATCTTTTTCCCTCTTATTTTGGTAAAATTAACATTTTGCAGATTCTGAAAGAGGGATATAAACTTTTGACCTCAACTGTGAGGTAATATGCAGAAAATATCTGTTAGGATGACAGCGGCATCAGATGTTGCTTCATGACCTCCTCAAGAGCACCAAAACCATCACTGATATTGCCTTGATGGAAAAAATATCTTGACATTTATAATTTAACTTCCATAGAGTATTTGTAGGTTACTTATACTGCTAAAGAAACCAATTTTAATGAATAAAGTGACCTTTATTTTTATAAATAAATAAATAAATTCTGCTGTCTTGGACATTGATTTATGACACTGAGTCAAACCACACCATGGAAAAGTCCTTTGTCCGATTCTAAGTATATTAAAGTGCTTGTCAAAGTACACTCCACATAAAACAATGTCTTATCTAGCAGTGGTTTTGAATGTTTGAATTTTTGTTTATTTGTGTTTTCAATCATTTTAAACAGCTGTATTTCTCTTCCACATGCTTTTCAGGGACGCTCTCTTTGCAAAAGAGAATTCAACATACTTTAGACGTGAATCTTGAAAGAAAAGCGTGAAGAATCAAGGTACATTTTGAGATTTTTAACTTATATCATTCATCTCACTCAAGAGTCTCAGAGAACCAGTCAAAGGTCTGTGCAAGTGATCAATATTTGAAAATGTGTTTTATCAAAATACTAAAATAACTCTGTTATTAAATTGTGGAAATGCAAGGGTTGTACTAATTACAACAAGTGTGTAAACTTAGTCTTCTTTTTTCTACAGTATTGTCTGGAACACGATGAGAACCCTGTATGACTTGTCTGATCTGAGAGAGGTCAAGTTTGGTCAGCCACATCCCAGACATGGTCTGAATTTGTTGTGGTGGTTTGCTCATGATTGTGTTAAGATTGACCTCAATCAATGTATGAGTGCACGGTGCAACCCTGCAAATGGAGAGTTTGGATTCCACCGATTCTATAATGCTTTTAGACTTCTTCCTTACACTAACCTACAATACTATGAGGTGGGCAACCTGAACACCCCTGGTTCACTGCCTGATTATGTCACTAAACATTACACAGGATGGTCAGACAGCAGTAACATAGATCGTATCATAGTTTCTTTTAACTCAAGTTGGAACAGATTCGACAGTATTTATGTAACGCAGCACTCCGATCTGACAAACTTTGACCAGAATCACACTTACTGCATTAGCATTAATCTTCTGAAGAGAATTCGAATGTTGAGGCGTGAACACTTCCGCAGAGAAATGATGAATATACAAATGCATCCTAATCAGATGTATTCCCAGCAAAATTATAACATACGCTCACAGTCTACATCTTCACTTCAGTCACTGCAGAATCAAAGGTCACAACAGTCTACCTGGGATTTCTGTGATTGCGCACTGATTTCCGTTCTGTTGATCTTGTTTGTGTTTGTCTTCTTTCTTTTCAAAATGCCAAACAAAGTTTAATCAACAGCTGTATGTTTTTTTCCAGCAAATTTTGGATTGACAATCTGAATACATGTAAATGCTTGACTTTATATATTTACGATATTGAGCATTACATATTTCTTTTGAATGGTCACGATAATGATGTAAACAAATATGAAACAATTAAAGGTACCAAATGTAAAACTTCAAGATTACATCATAAAATCACTATGAAATTGTGGTGTCTATATGTGTTCAAATTTGTTTCGATGTTGGTGATTGTCTATGTTTGTGTGATGAATACAAATCTTAACTTTTGATAATACATTTTAATATGAATAATATACAGTATAATATGCTTTAATATGAAAACTGTAATGATGCTGAAAATTCCGCTTTGCATCACAGGACTAAATTACATTTAAAAATATAATAATAATATTGCATATTGTTTTTTTTTTACTGTATTTCTGATTAAATAAATACAGCCATAGAAATACAGCATCTTACTATGCAATGTGCATAACTTTACCTTCCATGGAAATTATATCAACTACACCATTTAACAGTTTATCAGTTAGACTTGGCATAGTGATTGTATTTGTTATACGGGACGGCACTCAAAGCAAAACCATCAAAGGAAGCCAGAATGTCTGAAAAAAGACACACCTACTTTCATTCTCTTGAATTCCCCCTAAATGAGCTGCTCTTCTTCCTGTACTTCACTCCTGTATCGGTGAGCAAAACAACAACACAGAAGAGATTTCTGCAACGACATTTGATAACAAAGAGGTACAGTAGCCTTTGGGTTTTATTCTTTATTTTCTGTTTAAGCTCAAAGAGTTATTTCAGTCGTAACTTCTGCTGTCTGACTCTTCCAAGACCAGTCGTCTGATGAATCTTAAGTACGCAACATCGTGTCATTAGTAAGCTTTCTGTTTAGAACCCACGCTAGTTGAGACAAAGGGAATTTAAACTATACTAAAACGTGTATTAGAGCAACTTTATACAGTTGAGGTCAAAAGTTTACACCCCCCTTTCAGAATCTGCAAAATGCATGCTATTGTTTATTTAGTACTGACCTGAATAAGATATTTCACATAAAAGATGTTTACATATAGTCCATAAGAGAAAATAATAGTTGAATTTATAAGGATGAGCTTGTTCAAAAGTTTACATTCGCTTGATTATGTGTTGTTACCTGAATGATCCACAGCTGTGTTTTTTTATTTAGTGATAGTTGTTCACGAGTCCCTTGTTTGTCCTGAACAGTTAAACTGCCCGCTGTTCTTCAGAAAAATCCTTTAGATTTCACAAATTCTTTGGTTTCTCAGCATTTATGTGTATTTGAACCCTTTCTAACAATGACTGTGATTTAGAGATCTGTCTTTTCACACTGAGGACAACTGAGGGACTCATATGCAACTATTACAGAAGGTTCAAATGCTCACTAATGCTTCAGAAGGAAAAACGATGCATTAAGAATTGGGGGGTGAAAACTTTTTGAATTTGAAGATGTGGAAGAACAATTCAGCTCAAAGGGGAACAACTAGGAGAACCAAAGGTGCCTGTGTATGACCTAAAAGGTCATCTAGGCCCTAAATATGAGGGTCCAAGCTTTAGAAGTACCATACAGCAGAATGTGGTTTTGACTTTCTTACCATGTGTGAAAAAGTACCGCTGTTAAGAGAACTTGTGCAACTGCGACCTTTTTTGTGCAAGAAATAAAACCCTGCTAAAGACAGTTGAGTTTGACGTCATTTGACGTCATTTGACATCATTTGACGTTGTGGTGAGAGTCATTTTTATTTTCTGCCACAACAAAGATCAGGGTACATTTAACCTATTGTCTTCTGGGAAACTATCTTCTGTAGCCTCTGAAAGGCAGCACTAAATAAAACAATATGATATTTAGGCAAAATAAGAAAAGTGTACACATCTCCATTCTGTTCAAAAGTTTTCACCCCCCGGCTTTTAATGCATAATTTTTCCTTCTGGAGCATCAGTGAGCGTTTGAACTATCTGTAATAGTTGCATATGAGTCCCAGTGTGAAAAGATGGACCTCAAAATCATACAGTCGTTGGAAAGGGTTAAAAAAACAAAAAACAAAGAATTTGTGGGACCTGAAGTATTTTTCTGAAGAACAGCAGTTAGTTTAACTGTTCAGGACAAACAAGGGACTCATGAACAACTATCACTAAACAAAAAAACACAGATGTAGTTCATTCAGGTAACAACAGTATTAAGAATCAAGTGTATGTAATCTTTTGAACAGGGTCATTTATATAAATTAATATAAATGTATAAATTATTTTCTCTTGTAGATATATGTAAACGTCTTTTATGCATAATATCTTATTCAGGTCAGTACTAAATAAATAATAACATGCATTTTGTATGATCCCTCTTATTTTGGTAAAATAATTAACATTTTGCAGATTCTGAAAGAGGGATGTAAACTTTTGACCTCAACTGTAAATAATATGCAGAAAATATCTGTTAGGATGACAGCGACATCAGATGCTGCTTCATGACCACCTTAAGAGCACCAAAACCATCACTGATATTGCCTTGATTGAAAAACATCTTGACATTATAATTTAACTTCCATAGAGTATTTGTAGGTTACTTATACTGCTAAAGAAACAAATTGTAATGAATAAACTGACCTTTATCTTTATAAATAAATAAATTTTGCTGTCTTGGAAAATTTATTTATGATGCTGAGTCAAAGCACACCATGAAAAAAGTCCTTTGTCCGATTCTAAGTATTTTAAAGTGCTTGTCAAAGTACACTCTGTATAAAACAATCTATTATCTAGCAGTGGTTTTGAATGTTTATTTCAAATGCTTGCTTCAAAACTCTTACATTTTTAAATTATGCATTATTATTTAATAACAGAGCTTGGGAATCTACGTCACTGCGCATTGCATTCTGGGTAGTCGCCGCCATGTTTTAGGACATGCTAAATAGCGTACAGGATAAAACTACTGTATTTGCGTTAATATTTTTAAGAGCTGCTTGCACTTGCTTAGAATAATTGTACTAATATTGGAATCCATTGCATTTATTCAAGCACTGAGTCGTGTGGCCAGAACATGACACATACACACTCACAGAAATCATACGGCCGCCTTCTACTGTACCACACACAGGACTGAATTAAATTCTCTTTTGGCATTTTTTGGCATTGGTTTGAGCTTGATAGCTTGATCTCAGCCAGTTGATAATGTAAGTGAACCACCGCTCTGCACATTTTGTGTGTATCTCAGATGTCTGTTCTTTTCAAAAGTAAGTGCCCTACGAACTTGAAATATTCTGCCCTGATTCCAGTTCAAAGACAGCGTATATGTTCCATTCAACGAGCATTAAAGTGTGCGACATGAAGACAAGAATTTAAATTACATTTATTTACAGAGGTATATTATGTCACGCTTCTCTAGTAAGTTTAGTCTGTGTGTGAAGACAATGCAGGTGGTGGCATAGCGCAAATCCACGAATGAATATTCTTAAGTAAACGCTGATGTACATCATCATATAATCATCATATCGCACTAATTTCATTAAGGGATGAAGTGCAATAAGTTTTACTGGACTTAAATTGAACAAATACACGGTTTCTTACAAAGAGCTGCTGAACAGTAAATCAGATGAGTAGCTTTATGAACAAAGACAGTGATCGCAACGAGTCATATCACAGATTAAACACATTTCCACGCGTTATTCGTTATAATGTATACGTGTACATTTCCACACGTGTTATTCATAGTGTGAGCACTTACAAATTCATGTGGATCGGAAATTATGAATCTGTAATTAATAATAATTACAAACGAAAAAGCCAGATTTGGAAGTTGTTTATTTTCATTGAGCTGCTTTCGCCATTGTGTTGTTTCAAGCTGAAAAGCATAAAATTGCGCTTCATTTTAGATCCGTTCGCCACTCCGGTCATGTCAGTAGATATGGGAGTTTATGTCACAGCAAGCGTTCTCCATTTTAATGTGTTTTTAAATGTACAATATCAATTTTAACATCTACCTCCACTATTACCCAGTGTAGACTGTAGTGTCCGTGTCCGAAAGTCCCAGAATGCCATGCGTTGCTGACGTCATGTTCCCATACTCTCTTAACATCTTTGTCTCTCAATCAGATGAAGCTCATTCCGCAAAAAATCACAACTATATCCCAGCTACAAGAGTGTGGATTTGGTCGACCTAGGCCCAGACATGGACTTCAGCTCTTGTTCTGGTTTGCTAAAGACTGTATTTGGGTTAGCGACGACGACGACATGTTTCTGGCGCTTGACCCAACGAAGGAAAATTTCGGCTTTCACCTCTTTGAGAACAGATACAATAAACATAAAGAGAAACTTCTTCCAGATGTGAACTTTCAATACTACTTGCTGGGCAATCTGAATTCAGCAGGAGCTGACATGCTGCCGAAGTACATCCATGAACACAACACCGGCCAGCGAGACGGAAACACGGACCGCATCATTGTCACCGATTACGGAGAGAGGAAGTTTGGGAAAATTTACGTGACCACACACAAAGATAAGTGGAGTTTTGATCCATACGGCACATTTCATATCACCAGGAGCCTCCTGAAGACCATCAAGTCATTCGTGAATCTAGACGACTTTCTGCTGACCATTGGGTATCAGAAACCAGTTACCCAAATGGTTCTGTTGAGAGTTACTGATACAGAATTAGCAGCGCATCATGAAGATAAGGAAGAAACTTATGATGTTTCTGCAGATACTGATACACCGTCTCGAAACTGTATTTGTAGCTGTACCATACTCTGAAATCATTTGGGAGGAAAAGTTGCAGATAAAGTCTCTGAGATGTACGATGCAAGGTCTGAAACAAGTAGATTAGCAGAACTAACAGTAGAACATGTATATGCTTAGTAACAGAAAGATGTGCTCATCTACTGACTGAACTTGTCATGAAGTAAACTTGTAACCTTAGTATTTTTGTGCTTTCTATTGAATTAAACATGCATGTGATTTTTGGCCGTTGAATCGGTCTGCTACTTTCAGCAGTGAATAAATGCGAGTCAAAGAGAAAACTTCAGTCTTGTCTGAGTGTCTGCTCTTAAAGAACGACACTATATGTTTATTCAGCCACTCTGTCACTGGAGCCCTTATCTTAGTTGAGCAGATAAGGTAAAATCTCTGTTTTTACCCGGGGTAAAGGAACGATTAAAACTTTAAAAAATTTTAAACCAGTTAGCACAACTTTTAACCCATTATGAAACTGTTCCGGAGCAGGATTAGCACCACATTTGCACCATTAACCATGCATTTATGGCTAGATGCTTAGCAACTGACAGCCAATTGCATGCCTCAAAAGCCTCTTTCACACAAAAAATATAAAGTAATTAAAATTACTGGTAAATTACTAGTAAATTACCATTAAGAAATCATGTGTGAACAGGACCTTTACAAAAATACCAGTAAATTAGCATTTACTCCTGCATAAATGTGAATGTTTGACACAAAAATAAAAACATCAACAAAAACACTGACCGCATATATCTTTCCATGTTTACAAACACAGCAGCAGAAGACAGCCATTTAGAGGTCATTTTCGGTTAATTATGTAAGACTCTACCAGTATTTTGAAACTGATGTGTGAATGGTGCTTTACCGGTAAAAAAAAAAGGAACGTTGTTGCTTGTAGGAATAGCACATTTTTGTATTTACCGGTAAAGTCGTTCTGTAATTTTACTGGTATTACTGTGTGAAAGGGGCTATAGAGTGTTTTTACGACATGTCATCAATCTGCCGTATTGGCGGCACTGAACGTAAACAATGCCAATGATTATTTTGCTGATTATTGCTGCTAAAAATGGTCAAATATTGTCATGTTTGACGGTACTATAGACTGGCAAAAGTTATAACAAATCAAGGAGAAGACTGCAAAAAACTGAGGAACAAAAGGCATTTGTGGTTGTCCAAACTGAACCAGGATTTCCAGGACAAGAATCTCATTCATGTTTGCTCTTATAATTTCCAGTCAGATAGGTGAAATATTAGGCTAAATTCTTAATTAATACTGCTCGTATGTATCTTTACCACTTATTAACTTTAGCTTGTCAAAATATTGCGCCCTTTCCTGCTTACTAAGTCCTTCTCTATATGATTTAACAGCTTCCACATGTTTTTCCATAGTTTAGACAGCATAAATTAGCAGAACAACAGATTCAGTAATGTTAGTACATTCACCCAATGCTGTTATTTACATCCAAGTATCTTCATTATGGTGGCGCATCCGGGTAACTGACCAAATCGCTTTGGACAATCATGGAAACAAGCGTATAAAAAGTCGTTTTCAGAGGGAAATTGGCAAATGGTGACGAAAAACACACGAATTGGAGTGAGGAAAGGAACGTTTCATTCTTACCTTTATAGTCCGAAAAGTCCTATCTGGAGAACAGTTAGCAGTATAAAATCATAGACTGTAAAACATATGGACGTAGTGTCCGTGACGTCACCCTAGGTTTCTGAAGAGCCTTTTTGAAGCTCTTAGTGGGCGGGAGTCGGCCGCCGCCATCTTGGAATCGCGTCACTGCACGTCACTCCCGGATAATCGAAAATGGGCAAAGAGGCGGGATGTGGGTGGAGCTGGTTGCTGAAACCACGCCCGCCTAGCGCGACGGTGGTACTTGACAGCAGCGGCAATTCACCTGTCACTCAAGTGGCCACGCCCTAAATTATGCAGAACTTTAAGGCTTCATATAATTTAAACGGATGAGTTATAAATATATAATAAAATATAAAATAAAAATATATAAATATAATATGAATTGCAGTTTTAGTCACTTCCGTGTTGGCTTCAACATATAAATACCCAGGATTAATAGTTAACCCCAGGTAAATTATAAACAGTGTGAAACGTGGAGCAAAATAAACCAGAATTTCCCGGGTTTTAGAATGACCCAGGGTGAAAGAAAAAAAAAGTCCCAATAGAGGATAATGATTTTGATTTTTTAAATACTAAAGTGTTTAATAGACAGCATTTGTGACATAATGTTGATTATCACAAAAATAATACAAAATTAATTTAAATAAAAATAACTACTAAAAAAATCACCTAACATTTGGGTTATAAAAAGCCAAATACAAGTCTATTCTCTGTAAGAATGTGTGTGGATCAGGAAGGTCAGCAGATAAGATGCCTGGAAGAATTCCTCCCTGTGAACTCTCATCACAAATCACTTCAGCACACTATGTAGAGAAAAGGAAAATGGCATTTTATGCATTTTCCCCACAACAATACTTGCAGATGCATACTGCATATTTTGTTCTGGTCTATTTAATGTGATAGGCCAAATTGTTTCTTCAAACCAAGCAGCAGATGAAGCTGTCAAGAGTAAGAGCATGAGCAGAAATGGTGTAATAATCGTAGTTGTGTCTTTGTCAAAGCGCTGACTCCGTCTGTATAGAAACACACTCAAGGTCCACGCAAAACGGATGGAAATTTTCTGTTTTCAACATTTATGACCTTGAAGGGAATCAGCTGCTTATCAGCTTGTGTAAGAGGATAGTTGTTCCCTCAAGCAGTTACAGAGAAAAAGTTTATTCTGCATGAAGAAATGAAGACCTTCAGGCCGACAAAAAAAAAAAAAAAAAAAAAGTATTAAGAAAGTATCACTTCAAGGGAAAAGATAATGATATGACATTAACGACGTGACTTTGGTTTATGGTGATTGTGTGGATTTTAAGACCAAAACAGTACAACCAATCTTTGTATAATAGAAAGTTTTAATTTCATGTTTATCACAGGCATCATGTCAAGATATTTAAAAATGAAGAATACCTTTGTTTAAACCTTCATTTAAACTCACAGACACACTTGCACAGTCACTCTTTTGCAAACATACATCAAGCTGCAGTGTATAAGAAAAATTAAGATATTAATGTACAGCAAAAATTCTCCTCAAATCTATGTGTCTATAAATAAGGTCGGATGTTGTCATGATCGAGCCATTTCACAGGGAAACGTCGCCTCACGCCGAGCTCCCTTTACCTGGCTCCTCTGCTCAAGAGCTGACCTTAATGGAAGCTAAAATACATATACCTGATCGCCTTTATTGACAAACCTATAGACAACAGTTTATTACCATTTAAACATTATTCTTATCTATTGTGACTCTTATAACGAGAAAGGAAAAGTGACCGGGCCTCACCCTCCAAAACGTATCACACATAAAACTGCTCATTCACAAACACATTAACAGTCAGTCTCTCAACAACTGCCATGTTTGAAGTCACTTCTACCTGGACAGGGCTGTGATCCTACGAAAAAAAATAAAGACAAGTCAATCTAAATGAAAGGCTGAAACGACATTTCCTTCTTCTGATCAAATCTTACACTGAACACAAAAGTCAAACATTATAAAACACAATGGACTAATTTGCGCTTCTATACACTTCCAGTCAAAAGCTTTTGAGTTGTTTTTTTTAAGATTTTAAATGTTTTTTTAAGAAGTCTCTTCTGCTCACCAAGCCTGCATTTATTTGACCCCAAGTACAGCAAAAACAGTAAAAAATGTGAAATATTTCTGCTATTTAAAATGTAATTTATTCCTGTGATCAAAGCTACATTTTCAGCATCATTACTCCAGTCTTCAGCTTCACAAGATCCTTCAGAAATTATTCTAATATACTGATTAGATAATAATAATATTATTATTAATATTTAAAACAGTTGAGTACATTTTTTCAGGATTCTTTGATGAATAGAAAGATCCAAAAATAAGCATTTATCTGAAATAAAAAGCTTTGCAACATTATACATACTACCATTATACCATTCAAAAGCTTGTAATTAAAATGATTTCTGATGATGCTAAAAATTCAGCTTTAAAATCACAGGATTAAATTATATTTTAAAATATATTCAAATAGAAAATAGTTATTTTAAAATAGTAATAATATTTCAATGTTTTGCTGTACTCTGGATAAAATAAATGCAGGCTTGGTGAGCAGAAGAGACTTATTTAAAAAATTAAAAAAACTTACCGTTCAAAAACTTTTGACTGGTAGTGTATTTGCAAAAATACTTTAATAAAAAGTTCATGCATGCATATATTAAATATATAAACAATTCCCATATGCATATAAATGTTACATGGTCCTACAACAGAAGTGCAATTTTTGCATACAAATATATAAATGATGATATTTTTTTTTTGTGTACATGTAAAATTCTAATAAGTTAAAAAAAAAAAAATGACAATCAGTTATTTTCATAAAAATAATACAATTTATATACTTTTTAAATGTCAAACGCTCATCTTGTCTTACTCTGCCCGGACTGTTTTTTTCCGATTCATGACAGTTAGGGTATGTCAAAAAACTCCCATCTCATGTTCTCCCTCAACTTCAAAATCGCCCTATATCGCTGTTTTACCTTTTTGTTGAGGGTGTTTGATCTTCTTTGCATGTTCACTTTGCAAAGACTGGGTCAGTAATTCTGCAGCGATGTAGAACGATTTTGAAATTATTTTTTAAGTTGAGGGAGAAAACACGATCAGAGTTTTTCGACATACCCTAACTGTCTTGAACCAGAATACACAAAGTTCAGGGAGAGCAAGACAAGAAGAGCGTTTGAGATTAATAAGTGTTTAAATTGTATTTATTTAATGAAAATAACCGATTGTTTCTCTAGGTAAGACCCTTCTTCCTCGGCTGGACTCGTTTACAACCGCATTTGGGATCGTTTGAAGCCGCATTTAAATTGCATTTTGAAAGTTCAAAATCCATATCAGTCCATTATAAGGAGAAAAATGCTGAAATGTTTTCCATTCATTTCTTTATGACTAAAGAAAGAAAGACGTGAACATCTTGGATGACAAGGGGGTGACTACATTATATGTGAATCTGTGTTTTGAAAGTGGACTTCTTTAATATGGATTAGACCTATAGTCTTATATCCAGTTTAAAACTTGAGCTTGTCTGTTTTTTAGTGGACAAACTCACTGTAGCTTCTCCTGCAAGAGCTCGAGTCTCTGCCGGTCCACATATCGAGAGAACAGTGACACTAGGTTTGGGGGAGTGAACAGCGGAGATGAGAGCGCAGAGGACGGGACCTTCAAAAGCTCCCGCGTCACAGAAAACACCAACTCAGTCCTTGAACGATAAGAAAAGATTGGGAAGAACAACAGGACAAAATGTTATGAGACACGAGAAACAAATCATGATGAAATACTGCAACACTAGCCACTTTCACACATGAAAACCTGTAGAATACCCAGACAGACGCTCACCAGCGGTTATCATCCATGAGCTGACAGTTGGGATCGGAGCTCTGCATCCTCTCTCCTTCACTCAGAATCAGATACAGCAACGTCACACCAAACTGACAAATACAACACATATATAAAACATCATTGGTTTAGTTCAAACTAAAAGCCTACGGGGAGACTATAAACACGTTTGCCATTACAAAATTAAAATTTACGGTGATACCTTATTTTGCAGCACAAGGGGAAGCTGTCCTTCACTGCCCTGCAGCTCCTGGAGGAGGTCGGTGAGGGAAGTGCTCGACATGGACTGGATTACTGCAGTCACTGGCTCTACCAACCAACACAGTACCTATGAAAGGAAACATGGAAATGAGAAAACAAAAACTCCTTTTTCCTAGTGCTAATTTCTATGGAACTTGCCATATCTTATAGAGTTCACACACTTGTTTGTGATTTTACCTGGTCTTGTTTGTCTTTCTTGGCCAGAGCCGGAAGGTTCCTGGCTATTCCCATGACAACAGCAGCAGCCTGGGGCTGTGGCAGGAAGGGGAGGAGTCTGGAAATGAGCCGTTTCCCCTTGCGCACAGACATGATCATCAAGCACTGCTCATCGCTCACTCTGCAGCAGAACGAAAAGGAGGTTTATTACGATCACAAATCTTCAGTATATGACACTGAGATCAGTGATTTCACACAGTTCTTGACTACAGCACACTATGCTGTTTAACAAAACTATTCAGATACTGCTTCATGTTTCACTTTTTGCTTATTCAAAAATAGAATAGTCTTGAATTTCAGTCACGAGATACAGGACTGGGCTTTGCATAAGCCTCATCACTCATCTGAGGGACACTGTGAATCAAACAAGCCTGTACTCATGTGGCTCTTCCTGTTGCACTCACCGGTCATCCCACTCTTTTTCCCGGAGGGAGTTGTAGAGTTGCAGCGTGTGGGTTTTATGCTGTTCTAGTAGGGCATCTCTTTGGTGCTCAGGGGTCTGCAAAAACTTCTTCTCAAAGTCTTGCACTTCTAGTAGTAGGCTGTACATCTGCATAACAAAACATACAAGTTTTATTGGATTACATTATATTTTCTGAAACACTGATTTAATTTCAGGGCTTAACAAAAAGGACAATTCAAACATTTAAGCAATTCCCTTTTTTTTGTTTTGAAAAAATGTTTCGCTAGATAAGACCCCCCAGCTGGGATCATGTAGCTGCTTGAAGCTGCATTGAAACTGCAATTTGGACCTTGAGCCCATTGGACCCGTTGGTCCCTATTGTAGTCCACTATATGGAGAAAAATCCTGGAATGTTTTCCTTCAAAAAAAAAAAAACTATTTCTTTTGATGATTTCTTGGATGACATGGGGGTGAGTAAATTATTAAGAAATTTTCATTCAGAAGTGAATATCCTTTGATGTATATTGTATTAGTTTTTGTTCTACTGTATTAGTTTATATGTTGTATTATTTGTGCTATTGATTGTAATTTGTTTATTTGTTATTTTATTACAGACTGTTTACTCGTCTTTAATATTTGAACTTTATATTAGTTAGGCTAATAATTAATTGCTGTGATGCAAAAATACTGGGAACTGGGAAATTTCATTGGTATCTAAAAAGGTGTCATAACCTTATTTATTACAATACAAGGTTAAATAGGGTGAAAACAATGAAAACAATAACTATTTGTTTATTTTTTGTGGCCAGTAAAACTTCTGGCATGGCAAAAAAAATCTATATATTTAATATTTATTTAGATATAAATATTAATAAATAAATATATTTATTTATTTATTTTTAATTGATCACCTGAATCAGAATAAAATCATTACGGCCACAAAAACTTTACTTCTACCCACTCTCACCTTCTCCACAGTGTAAAGGATTTGCCGTCTTTTGTTCCACACTTGCTTTTCTCTTTTTTCCTGAAAATTGAACAAGGAGAACATTGGTACACAGAAACCATTACCATACCATTACATAACATGCACCTTTTAAATGAAACCTTTATTTATGAAGAAAAACTTTATTACTAGTATTACTAGGACCAGAACAAATTGGTGGAGATTTCTTTTGTGTTTTTGGAAAACAAAATGAGCGTGGGTCCACTCATAAACAAACAATGCATATCAAGAACAGACTCATTAGTGGTTTTATAAAAAGAGTCTGTAAAAGAAGTGGAAGGGTAAGAGTACTGACCTCATCATCACTGCGAGTGGTCACCACAGCATCAATCATTTTCCTTGGATTGTTCACACTGGAGACAGTGAGTTTTCCTAATGAGCCAGCAAACTGCACTGTGAAACGAACACAGTCACAGAGTATTAGATCATTTGAACAGATGATGACCTGATAGAAATGCACAATTAAATTGCTAACAATTTTGGACTCTGCTTGCACTAACCCCTAAATTCACAGACAAGGCTTAAAGGAGAACTCCACTTCCAGAACAACAATTTACAAATAATTCATTTCGCTAGATAAGACCGTTCTTCCTCAGCTGGGATCGTTTAGAGCCCGTTGAAGCTGCATTTAAACTACATTTTGGAAGTTTAAAATCAGGGCACCAATGAAGTCCATTATATGGAGAAAAATCCTGAAATGCTTTCTTCAAAAAACATAATTTCTTCACGAGTGAAGACAGAAAGACATGAACATCTTGGATGACAAGAGGGTGAGTGCATTATTTATGAACTGTTGTTCTGGAAGTGGACTTCTCCTTTAAGCCTAGTCTCAGACTAAAACGTAAATCTGAGCTATTTCAACTAAAAGAAACTTGCTCTGACTGATCTTGATCTCTCAAAATGCACACCAGGCATGTTTATAAATGGCATGTTTATAAAAATGACTTTAATGTCCTAACTGAGTTATGGCCTAATCCTGTAATCCTGGTTTAGTCTAAGCCAGGGGTGTCAAACTCCAGTCCTGGAGGGCCGCAGCCCTGCAGAGTTTAGCTGCAACCCTAATTAAACACACCTGATCCAACTAATTAAATCCTTCAGGCTTAATTGAAAACTGCATAGTATGTGTGTTGGAGCAAGGATGGAACAAAACTCTGCAGGGCTTTGACACCCCTAGTCTAAGCCCTGTCTGTGAAACCAGCCATAAGACTTATTTTTTTTATTTGGTTACCTGGCCGATAGGTGTGCTCTAGTTTGGCCACTTGAGGAGTGATGAGTTTGGTGGTGTGCTCCTTCCTGTTGTCTCTGTCCCGCTCCTGACGCTTCTCCATCTTCTCATAATAATTCTGCAAAACAAGAACTGTTAACCACCATAAACCAGCAATCTCTACACAATATTTTTTAGAATGATCTTTCTCAAATAAAAAAAGCTAGCGCAGTATTAGAAAATAACTAGACATTGCACACACTCACCTGCAATACTGTTTTATCTAATTGCTAGCATGGTTTATATAGGTATATAATAGTTGCAAAATTAATAAAGTTTTCATTTGAAATAATATGTCTTTGTGCATATGGGTAAAAGAGTGATTACCTGGTAATAGTAGTCATCCAGATACGGATCAGTGCTTTGAAGCTGCATCATCTGGATTCTCGCCACCCATTCCTTCTCTCTTTGTGTCATCAGATTGCTGTAGGGATCTCTGTTTTTCCTGTCTCCAACACCTCTCCCGCCGACATGATCACTGAGTGTACAAGAAACACAGAAACATTTACATGAGGCATTTCAAAGTGGTGCTTCATCCAGAAAGAGGACTGACTGTACCTACCCCGAGCCTCTGTTCTGCATCCTCTGGTTGAGCATCCTGCGATGCTGCGGATGAAGGTGGGTGGTGTTGTGTCGAATGGGCGCGTGGCCGAGAGGAGGCCCATGGGGACCGACTCTAGGCCCAGACTGGCCAAAGAACGGCCTGAAACCCCCAACACCTCCCTGTAAAATTGGGGGAGCTGGACCACGCTGAAACTGACCAACCTGAAGAGTGTAAAACAAGATGTTTGAAGAATGTTTGTTGGGTTGGGAAACTCTCAAATCACTTAAAGGAGTATGCTATTACTGTCTCAATAACTCACCTGAGAGTTGAGAAGTTGGGCTCTCTGTAACTGAGAAAGAACAGGACCAACACCAGCAGGGAACGGAGGATGAGACAATGGTGAGTTCTGAGAGAGCAGGAAGAAGGGTTTAGCATTATTTGTCATTTTAATACTGTACATAATTTAAAATAGACATGAAACCAGTTTTCCTTGCAAAAGCAAGCAAGCAAACAGACACCAAACTCTGGAAAATTGTTCACTTTTTTTTTTACTGTATTATAGCACCACCATCAGGCTGTAGGAGCTGACTGATTCTGAACTGATCTGGGACTCACAGCTATGCTGAGGAGGTTGTTGGGGGACAGACGCTCAGGGAAGGGAGGTGGGTAGCGTAGTGGCACAGAGGCTCTCACGTGAACGGCTGATGGGTGATTATTCTAAAGAAAAAAAAAAAAATAAATACAGTCAATGAACCACTTCAATTCAATGCAAATCAGAGCATCACCAAGATTTTTAATGTTTTTAATGAAGTCTTTTCTGCTCACCAAGCCTGCATTTATTTGATTCAAAGTACAGCAAAAACAGTAAAATTTTGAAATAGTTTTACTATTTAAAATAACCATTTACTATTTGAATATATTTTAAAATGTAATTTATTTATGAGAATTTAAAGCTGAATTTTCAGCATCATTACTCCACTCACATGATCCTTCAGAAATCATTCTAATATTCTGATTTGCTGCTCAAAAACATTATTATTACGCTGAAAACGTTTGAGAATTTTTTCAGGATTCTTTGATGAATAGAAAGTTCAGAAGAACAGCATTTATCTGAAATAAAATCTTTTGTAACATTATAAATGTCTTTATCACTTTTGATCAATTTAAAGCATCCTTGTGAAATAAAAGCAGTAATTTCTATCATTTAATTCCAAAAATAAAAATACTTACTCCAGGCTTTTGAATGGTATAGTGAGTAATGTTCAGCAAATCAGCATATTAGAATGATTTCTGTCATGTGACTTTGGTAGTGATGCTAAAAATTCAGCTTTAAATTCACATGAATAAATTACATTTAAAAATATATTCTCACATAAAAAACAGCTATTTTAAATACTAACATTTTGAAAAAAAAAAAAAGTTACTGTTTTTGCTGTACTTTGGATCAAATAAATGCAGGCTTGGTGAGCAGAAGAGACTTCTTAAAAGAAAAAAAAAACATTAAAAATCTTACTGATCAAAAACTTTTGACGAGTAGTGTACGTATCAACATTTTGTGGGTTCATTTAGAAAAAATAATCAAATTTTCAAGTACACTTTTAAATGTTTATGCATAAAGTTCTAATCGTTCTAACTGAACAGTTGATTCATTAAAATGTTTCCTCTGATTGATAAAAAGTTTCTTTAGATATAAACTACCTACGTTTTGAATAGATTTTAAAATGTAATTGTACTAAAAAAAAAGTAATAAAAACAGTAAATATTGCAAATGTTGTAACAACGATGTATGATTGAAAAAGATGTCATCTGACCTGCTGATGCTGATTGTGAATTTGACTCATGGGCTGTTTCGGAGGTGTTCCAATAGGTACAGCCCTTACAGGTGGACTTCCAATCACAGGTGAGCAGGAGCGAGGAGGCGGAACCCTTTCGGACAAATCTCGCCCTTCATCCCTGTGTGCGGGAGGCCGATTCGGAAGCCCAACCTCTTTGATAATGGACATTAGTGTTTTGTCCTAAGCAGTGAATCAAGAAGTTTAGACGAACAGCACAGAAAGACAATCAAGCAAATGTGGGAAAGCTTTTTTTCATATACACGTTCTTTACCTCTTTTTGAGTGACTAGTCCAGAACTAACGGGACTAAAGCCCATACTGTTCTCCCAAATACTGTGAGAATTTATCTATGGGGGCAAAAGAAAAAAGGAAATATTGGTCATTTATACTGAATATTTAGAGCAATAATATCACAGTGACAAATCTGCATTGTTTTCTTTGACGTATCAAATTCACCTAAAGGCTCCTACATATGTTTAAATGTTATTTTATCCATCTTAGTTCACACTAGATGCTTTCATACAGGGCAGACTAAACATAAAACAGGTTAGAAAATGCAATTCGAACCTGTATTTCCCAAATGTTCATTGCCCTGTATTATAAAGAAGTCAAACATGAGAGGGTAGATTCCTTAAAACTGCAAAAAGGAGTAATATTTTGAAATATTTTTACTATTTAAAATAACTGCTTTCTATTTGAATATGTTAAAATGTAATTTATTTATGTGATCAAAGCTAAATTTTTAGCATCATTACTCCAGTCTTCAGTGTCACATGATCCTTCAGAAACCATTCTAATATGCTGATTGGCTGTTAAGAAAACATTTATTATTATTATTAATATATGAAACAGCACATGTTTGTCAAGATACTTTGATGAATAAAAAGATCCAAAGATCAGCATTTATCTGAAATAAAACGCTTTTGTAACATTATACCATTCAAAAGCTTGAAGTCAGTGTGTGTGTGTGTGTGTGTGTGTGTGCGTATA
>JAHKKF010472785.1:0-10753 GCA_019740295.1 Labeo calbasu
ACTGTATGATTTTGAGATCCATCTTTTCACACTGAGGACAACTGAGGGACTCACATGCAACTATTACAGAAGGTTCAAACGCTCACTGATGCTCCAGATGGGAAAGAGTCGGGGGGTGAAAACTTTTGAACAGAATGGAAATGTGTGCATTTTTCTTATTTTGCCTAAATATCATATTTTTTCATTTAGTACTGCCCTTCAGAGTCTACACAATATACTTGTTTCCCAGAAGACAAAATAAGTTAAATTTACCCTGATATTCAAATTCAAATAGTTTTCACTGGCTCTTAATGCATGTTTTTTTTCTTCTGGAGCATCAGTGAGCATTTGAACTTTCTGTAATAGTTGCATATGAGTTCCTCAGTTGTCCTCAGTGTGAAAAGATGGATCAGTCACTGCTGGAAAGGGTTCAAATACACAAAAATGCTGGAAAACCAAAGAATTTGTGGGATCTGAAGGATTTTTCTGAAGAACAGCAGGCAGTTTAACTGTTCAGGACAAACAAGGGACTCATAAACAACTATCACTAAACAAAAAAAACACAGCTGTGGATCATTCAGGTAACAACACAGTATTAAGAATCAAGGGGATGTAAACTTTTGAACTGGGTAATTTTTCTAGCTATACTATATGTAAACGTCTTTTATGTGAAATATATTATTCGCGTCAGTACTAAATAAACAATAACATGGATTTTATAATATCCATCTTATTTTGGTAAAAGAATTAACATTTTGCAGATTCTGAAAGGGTGATATAAAATTTTGACCTTAGTTCTATGAACTTGAATTCTGAATGGATTCAGACTAACTGAATATTGAATATTCCAGTCGAACTTTTGTCAGTTCTGTTGTTTTATTTCTCCTTTGCCCACCAACGTCTGTTCAAATTCAGAGACACGTCAGGCAGAGTTTGCTTTAAGAAAGCAAGCGAGTAGAACAAATATTCAGCTATTCCCCAGGCCCCATGTTAGTGGGCTTGCAAACACCATTGCCCGAAGTGTGTACCAGTGGAAGACGGAGATCAGTGAAGTACCCCCAAGCTGCCTCTCTATGGAGCCAACTAACAGTGGCAAGAGCAGGAGAAAAATGTATTAAGCCTTCTCTTTCCCTCACTGCGCCAGAAATGGCTCACCTTGCTCCCAACGGTAGATCGGCTATGCACTGACTGCTGGAAGAAAATTACCTTTTGTGGGAGTATTAATTCAGACATGCATCCTGCTGTCAAAGCATCACTCTAAACTCCTCTTCCCACTGCTCCGTCTCTCTTTGTGTCTCCAGTGCCCCAGTCTTCTTTTTTCATCATCAATATCTGTCTGCTGTCTGCTGGAGAATAAGTTATTCCCTCCAAGTCTCTTTTTTAAAGCTTGTTTGGATCCTCATTGTTTGATCTGGCTTGATAAATAAGACTATTGCAGTTAGAAATTCATGGCTGCCCTGTTTCATCAATAAATGATTAGTTTGCTGTGCTCTCTGGTGATTGATAGGTTGTGCATGGGATGTATTGGAACCAGATGAATTCAATACCGTGCCGGTCGCTGGGGAGCCACAAAGCATATCAGCTCATGAAAAATTGAGGTCAATGGAAAATGTGAAAAAGAGAGTAAAAGAGGAAGAACGGGCTGTGCTCGAAACACAGTTGTTTCTTGTTATCAAAGGATTGTAGACACACTTTAAGCATCAGATCGAATCAAAGCCATGTATGGGCTTTATTTGAAAATTGCTTTTTTTAACTCTTGCAGTTCGCAAAACCAGGAGTGGACAGCGCCGGCTCCGTTTTTTATGCCAAACAGCCCGGCCAGGGTTTAAAAATCCCAGATCTCTTCGCTACGGCGGGTGAGTATGGCAAGTTGTGATACGATTTTCCTTCTGTCTCCCAGGAGTTCCGTTTCCCGCCTCTTCCTTCGGCAGATACAGGCGTTTTACATAATTGCTGATAGGCGCCGTGGCTGTTGTTTTTGTAGAAGTCTTATTTTCTCCTCCGTCTTTCTCTTATGCCATCTCTGCTGTGTGATTGTGATGCATTTATGATTAAGGGAGTGAGAGAGAGTGCCAAAAAAGCGGGATCTTGTACTCTTGCATGTATGAGGCGCAATACAGCGAGCGAGCGCGGGCGTGCGCGCGCCACAAATTGCTTTGAATTGACAGGCTGTTCTCTAAAGCCCACCTACATTAGGGAAATACGCTCTCGTTCTTGGATAGAATGCCGTCCTGTGAGAGGAATATTAAAGCTCAGCATGGATTCAAATGCTGCGGAGGGCTTTAAATCATAGATAAATTCAATCAGGCCGTTTTGTTTAAAATGTATGCAAGTGCCTTGTTAGCTATGCCAGGGAAAACAAAATGTTTCCATTTTTTCTGATAGGTAATCAAAATGTTCATAAGTTATTCATGAGAAATCTCCCTCTCTCATTCTCTCTGATTTTTCTCTATTGGTTCTCTATATTGGTTTCTGTTCTTTTGCTTTCATTCACCGAGTCTCTCTCACTCTGTTGCATATAGAGATTTATAACTATCATTTTTCGTTACCTGTATTGCATAATATGTTATACATGGTCATTATACACCAGTGTTTTTGAGGAGGGGTGTCAAGGTTGTTACTATAACATTTTTTTAAAGGAGTAGTTCATGCAAGTATGAAAATTCTGTCATTAATTACTCACCCCGTAAGACCTTTGTTCATCTTCAGAACACAAATGAAAATATTTTTGATGAAATCCAAGAGCTTTTTGACCCTGCATAGACAGCAATGCAACGTCGAAGACTGACACGTGCGAGAGGAAATTGTTGAATAAAGTCGTTATTTTTGTATTCTTTGTTTTCTTGGATCTTCATAACATTACCGTTGAACCACAGATGTCACAGGGACTGTTTTAACAATGCCCTTACCAGTGATGGGAATAACGGCGTTACTAACAGCATTATTTTTTTCAGTTACGAGTAATCAAACAAATTTCTGTTTCCCCCGTTACAACGCCGTTACTGACAATAAAATGTGGCGTTAACATAATTGAGCTCACTGAAGCGGTTTTCATCCGAGTAGGCTCTCTCTCAGCCATAGGACCTGCAAAGCTGCGCATCACAGCATGTTGTGTTCTTCTTCTGAGGTAAATTTTGGCTTATTTCTCTCAGCGCGTCTTCTTCCAGAAACGAAAAGTAGCTGAGATAAAGTTAATGAATTTTCACGTTTGTTTACGGAGGTTACCTATGTCCACGTGTCTCGTGTAGATGTTTAACCTTTGAAAAGCGGAGCCACTCGTGGGCGATTACGTTAGAGATAATGAGTTTAGATGGGAAAAGAATCGCATTGGTATCATATAGATTACTTTATCAGAGAATATTTGTTTTCGACCTGAAACATAGCATAGAAAGAAGGTATTCGCTGAGATTCAGGTTGTTTTATTTACGTGTCTTTGAAGAGAGGTGACGGAGACTGAGACGGCAGAGAGTGCACCCTGTTTATGTATTTTTTTATTTTACAAAAGTACATTGATTTGTTGTTATTATGACTGTACACAAATAAAAAAGTAGACCCTTTGCAGTTTCAAATGATACCTTATGCTTATCTGTGGGACGTTTTTCATGTTCGTGGGTGGAAGTGACCCCAGTAATGTGATATTTAGCCCCTGGAAGGTGTCTCTCACATTGTCCCACAGCAACATTAAAATAGTGTAGATTAGTGTACACTGTTTTATCCATTTAACATATTTAACATTGGGGGCATCCAAGTTGTTTGACACATTTGATTTTTTTTTTTTTTTTTTTTTTAAAGGAACACAGTAGTTACTTTCCCTGGTAATTAGTTACTTTTTTGATGATGTAACTTTGTTACTAACTCAGTTACTATTTGTGAGAACTATAACTAATTATTTTTTTAAAGTAACATGCCCAACACTGGTCCTTACTACCTTTCTGGACCTTGAACATTTCAGCTGCATTGCTGTTTATGAGTTAGAAAGGACTGGATTTCATCAAAAATATCTTAATTTGTGTTTTGAAGATGAACAAAGGTCTTATGGTTTGAAACGACATGAGGGTGAGTAATTACTTAATTTTCATTTTTGGGTGAACTATCCCTTTAAGGAAATTAATATTTTTGTTCAGTACGTTGTTATGCAAAATCCATCTGGCTCACAAATCTGAAGGGGCACATGTGAATGACACTAGATTAACCGAACAAGACTTTGACTGAGCAAGTGCATTGTGTCTTTTACATGCCATGAGGTCATTTGGTGAGTAATTGCAGGCGCTTCGGAGCTGCCATCACTTTGCTCATAAGAGCCGAGCCAGCAGTCCTTGTGATGGAGTTGAGTTTCCCTCACTCATGCAGATCTCGCATTAGCCTCGGACGGTATGTCTGCAGCCATGCTTATAAAAGCCCCTTCGATGAAGCCTCATACCTACTCTGGACACTTGATCATGTCCCGTGGGGCAGAAGATCCACATAATGCCATTCCTAATGGCAGAAAGCGAGATAAAATAAAACAAGAAACCTCCTTTTAACTACATCAATCGCTGCAGAGGGGTAATCAAACATGCCATGACTGCGAGAGCCATTCCCATCACCTACTGGAGGAGGAGTGCGTCTGCTGTCAGCCTATCATTAGCCAAGATTGTCTTACCTTTGAATGTCAAAGGCACCGACGAATGCAGTTTGCATCTCGGGATCAAGAAAGCCCATTAAATGCTTTGTGAAGTGCTGAGCTCGGATGGACTTGATTTGATGTGAGGTGAAGTGTTCTGGGTAATGCTGAAGAGTGTTTATCACTTTAACCCTCATGTCTTGTCTGCTGAAACAAGACGTTTCATCTCCAGACAGGTTTTTTTTTCTTTGTCTGTGTTAATAGCTTGTATTTTGAGAGAAGTTATTGAGCGTTTTGTAACAAACATTAATCGATTTGTAGTTAGTCGCAACAGAGCCGGTCTATTTACAGTGTCATTTGTTATGTTCACTTCGAGCAATGAAGCTCATCTGTGGAATCTTAAGGTTTTTACCAATGGACTAACCAGATCCCACATCATCCTGCTGTTTGTTAATGCTCTGATTTTAAATGTTTTCTATTATGTAGGCCAGTGAATGCTAGAGAAACATGCACATTCTATTTGTTGATCTTATAAGTTACCGTAAAATCCCGAATGGTTGCTTTTGATTAAATATTTAGGATGATGATGCAGTCTTTAACTTTTCTAAACATAAAACTTTGGATGCTTTTGAAAATAAAGAGAATTGTGTGTACTAATGGATGCATCCAATATATGATTAGCATATAATTAGGATTTATCGCCCTCTCTAGAAAAAAGTGTCTTCAGAGCCACCAACAAAAGAAAGGAGGCAGTAGTCGCATCTGAAGTACTGGAAGATGAAAATATGAAGGTGGATCTTCCCATTGAACAGGTGAAGATGACAAGCAATATACATGCTGTCACATTTCAGTCATGCAGATTATTGAATTCCAAAACTTGAATGTTTTCTTCCTCCACAGATGGAAGTAAAAGAAATTGAGGAAGAGCAAAACTCCTACAAATTCCCCAGACCAGAAAGTGGTGATGATAGCCATGCCAAAAACTTTACAAACCATCCAAATGCAGCTTTTTCACCAAGGTCATCCCCTTCCAGAACTAATATGGTAAAGTAGACTTTAGTTTAGACCTAATAATGCCTTCTCAGCATGGAATCTACATTTTCAATCTCTGCAAGACACCGACCTCTGTGTTTTGACCACTGACCATTCTCTAAGATTGTAATGTTTCAACAGATCTCAGAATATAGCTCTAGTATGAAGGAGCCAGGAGATCTTCAACCCAACAGCCATGGAGAGAGCAGGGACCAGGCATTACATCAACAAGAAGCAAAAGTATGAAGCTCATTATTAATGGAAAAGGCAACTGAACATCTGAAACATGAAATATTTCTGATTTATACTTATTTAAGATGAAAAAACTGTCAACTGCCAAGACAGATGTGTAAATGAGCTTTTTTGTGGATTTGAATCTGGTGACTGAATTTAAAACACACAAAATAATCATTATAGGGGCCATTGAATGCCCTTTTTCCACAATTTGATATAATTCTTTAGAGTCTTAATGAAAAGTCTATGACATACTTTGGTTAAAATTTTTCAATGGTAGTGTAAAAAACACCTTTTTCCCTTTTCAAAATCAGCTCTGCACACAGCAACCCGTTTTGTTGCATGTTGCTTTAAATGCTAATGAGCTTTGCTCACCTCGCCCATCTCTTTTGTGGTGTGACAAGCCTTTCTGTTTACTTTAGCTGCATTCATCTGCAGAACTCATTAACTAGCACATTATTAGGAAAGATTGCAAAAGTTGATTAAAAAAAAACCCTTATACTCACTTCTTCTGTAGGTAAAGCTGGATCATGAATGATTCGTGCAAGGGTGCCCAAACTCGGTCCTGGAGGGCCGGTGTCCTACAGTTTAGCTGCAACTTGCCACAACACACCTGCCAGGAAGTTTCTAGTATGCTTGGAAAGAGCTTGATTAGCTGGTTCAGGTGTGTTTAATTGGGGTTGGAGCTAAACTCTCGTGAAACTGGCCCTCCAGGACCGAGTTTGGACACCCCCAGACAGGGGGACGCATTCCCTTCTAAAACAAAAGTTATTATAAATTTCATGTTTCGGATGTTCAGTTTTTCCATCAATAATGAGCTTCATACTTTTGCTTCTTGTTGAACTAATGCCTGGTCCCTGCTCTCTCCATGGCTGTTGGGTTAAAGATCTCCCTGCTCCTTTATACTAGAGGTATATTCTGAGATCTTAGAACAAATATGTTCTAAGAACATTGCTAACATTGCCATTAAAGGTTTACTTCACCCAAAAATTAAAATTCTGTTGTTAATTACTCAGTCTCTCGTTGTTCCAAACCTGTAAGACCTTTGTTCATCTTTGGAACCCAAATCAAGATATTTTTTATACAGGGTTCCCACGGGTCCTTGAAATCCTTGAAAGTTTGTGAATCTGAAAAAAAAAATTCAAGGCCCTGGAAAGTTTTTAAAAATAAACATACATAGATACAGGTCCTTGAAAGTGCTTGAATCTATTTTGTGCAAGAAGTTTTCTGGAAAAATTCCATGTCATTTCCTCCGGTCTGCTAATGTGTTATTTCGCCAACACTTGCGGCCTATGCATACTAGCTTGCTTGATTTACGTTAGTTACGCACATTTCTATCAGATCTATCAGATCTCTGTCATGTGGCCAAAAATAAATGCAAAAAAAAAAGTAAAATAAATAAATTTTGACACGACACATGTAAAATTGTAACAATGTATCTTACAAGGTAACACGATGTAACCTTGCTCTCACCTGAAAAAGGCCCCCACATTAAAGGAGACCTCCACTTCCAGAACAACAATTTACAAATAATTTACTCACCCGCTTGTCATCCAAGATGTTCATGTCTTTCTGTCTTCAGCCATGAAGAAATTATGGTTTTTGAGGAAACCATTTCAGGGTTTTTCTCCATATAATGGACTTCATTGGTGCCCTGATTTAGAACTTCCAAAATGTAGTTTAAATGCAGCTTCAAATGGCTCTAAACGATCCCAGCTGAGGAAGAAGGGTCTTATCTAGCGAAACAATCAGTCATTTTTTTTTAAATATAAAATAAAAATTTGTATACTTTTTAAGCACAAAAGCTCCATGACGCTACTTACTATTGAATCACGTCGAAAGGTCACACGGAATGTAGGCGGAACTACAGACCTAGTGTTTACAAAGTGAACACGGAAAGACTAAGGAAGTGTAAGCAAGTCAAATGCTGTTTACAAACAAAAAGGTACAACGATGTCGGACGATTCTGAAGTTGTAGGAGAAAATGAGATGGAGTTTTTCACCACACTCTACATTTTTGAGCCGGAGTACACAGACAATGAACTTAGACGTGATTCATAGTGTCATGGATGTGCATCCCAGAGCTAGTGCTACACAAGATTTTGTGCTTAAAAAGTATACAAATTTTTATTTTTGGAAAAAAATGACAGATTGTTTTGCTAGATAAGACCCTTCTTCCTCAGCTGGGATCGTTTAGAGCCATTTGAAGCTGCATTTAAACTACATTTTGGAAGTTCAAAATCGGGTCACCAGTAAAGTCCATTATATGAAGAAAAATCCTGAAATGCTTTCTTCAAAAACCATAATTTCTTTACGACTGAAGACAGTAAATTATTTGTAAATTGTTGTTCTGGAAGTAGAGTTCTCCTTTAAGTCCTTGAATTTGAGAGTATTAGACCTGGAAAGTCTTTGAAAGGTCCTTGAATTTGAATTTAACTAAAGGGTTTGAACCCTGTTTTTGACCCTGCATAGACACCAAAGCAACTGACATAATCAAGGCCCAGAAAAGTCCATGTGACAACAGTGGTTCAACCGTAATTTTATGTAGCTACGAGCATACTTTTTGTGCACCAGTGTTCTGACATAGATTGTCCATATCTCTTAGTTTATCGTCTGTATATTCTTGTTGGAATAAGCAAGTCATCCTCTCTGTTGAAATCTTCAGACATGTTTATGAAGACTGTTTTATGTACCGCGTGTGTCTTCTGTGACTCCTGCGTCAGCAGCACCACACGCGTGCGTCGTGATACTCTGGCGAGTTGAAGTCTGGTACGAAGAGTTAAAGTTGTGTATTTGTATATAAAGTTGTTATTTTTGTTTCTTTGCACACAAAAAGTATTCTTGTAGCTTCGTAAAATTAAGGTTGAGCTACTGATGTCACACAGACTATTGTAACGATGCCCTTACTACTTTTCTGGGTGAACTATCTCTTTAACAAGATTTTGAGAATGTTATTAAAAACCAGGTAACTAATGTTAATGTTACTGGAAGAATGTTTGTTCATTAATTTGATAAATCTTTCTAGAACATCAGCCAAAGTTCTGAGAACCTTCCCTGTTAGCTGGGTTATGGCTTTAGTAGGAATATCCCACAATGGCTTTGAATGGAATGCAGCACAAGTCATATTTCCTCTACATTCTGTTTGCACAGTAGATGAGGTCACAAGGAGAAAGGCAGCGATTTGCCTTTTTTTTTTTTCGTCTGTGATCTAACCCCATAAAATTAGTCCATTTAGATACAGCAGTTATTGTGGCCAATAGTCCTTGACTCGTTATAGTGTGAATCTCATAACATTGATGAACAGACACAACAATGCTTTGGAATATTACAATGCCATGCAATTTCACAGTGCTTTGAAACAGGAAGATATCGAGTCTTATTTAAACAATCAATAACATGCAGCATTCCATTTAATGAAAACTATAATTTCAGACAAAGGCAATTACACCACTGGGTATTGTTTTGGTGCTGTGACTTTCTGCTGTAGTCGGCATTTTCATAATAAAGATATTCTTATCGGAATAATTATTGACTGGGGAGCGCGGTTATTACCTTGTTAAGGACCTCATCAATAGTATAATTCATTTCTTATCACATTTAGTCCTGTATGGAGATTGCCAAATCGAGGGTGGCTATAGATCTCGGGAATGGACCATGTGTAATAGTCAGTAGTAATTCTCACCAGTCCAGCCTCAACTAATTGGCAGAATCATCATCACCGCTCAAAACATGATTTGATTTACAAGAGCAGATGAGGGCCCCTTTTTACGACCGTTCGCAGTGGCGGCACTAAAGACATGTAAGTGCTAATCTTGCAGGACTTGCTCAGAAGGACTGCGTAATGTTAACCATTAACTATGTTCCCCAGCACTCAACAATGTCCAATAAATATTCGCACGCTGAAGGCTTGTATTCCCATTGCACACATAGCCGCGACACGCTGTTCTTTTCCTGTCCAGCCGTGTTTATTATCCGGCATCGTAAGGCTTGATTATGACCCTCAAACGGATCTATTTCATAAGAATCTGACAGTAACGTGTATATTATGGCGTAGATATTTTGTGATAATGAGTTATTATGAATCTGCTGTGCTTTTCATATCGAGGTGACGGTTTTAATCTGCCATCATGGAGCTGATATATTTTACAATGGCAGCTGTATTGTGTTCGCATGAGAACAAAGCATAACAAATATGTTGTTGCACTAGAACCTGAGCTAAGCAATCATAATGTAAAAATGCTGCTTTAGTGAGAAAGTGCTCATACATCCTCTGATGTTTAAAAGCATGTAATTTAAGAAGGCTTCTTAAAAGCATGATATATTTGAAAGCTTCTTAAAACATTTCATTCACTATATATGAGTCATGCTTCAAAATAAATATTACCTCATCCGTTGACAAGCCTTTGAATTATATCGCCTGCTACTGTTACTAGAGTTGCGTTTTTTTATTGATGAACAGATTCAATTATATGATAGTGTTTTAGTCAGAACAGCCATCTTAACAGAAATGATGCCATTTTTGATTTACATTAAGACACACTGAACCCCAGCACATAGATAAAACAAAAGCTAAGCTGTCATAAAGACATTGTTTACAGTAATTGTTAGCAAAGCAAGTGCAATGATTTGGTATTTTTATACAATTTACTTACAGATAAATCACAAATAAATCTGCTGAAGTATGTTGGTGACCTGTTAAAATATCTGCCCCTGTAATGAAATTAATAATTATATAATTTTAAGTATATATTTACTTTGGAAACCGTTATTTAGCACTGTATTACTGTGTTATTTATCAATATTTTTAATTAGCCTTTATATTTTTAGTTTTTTTATTTTAAATTTAGTTTTAGTAATTTTGTTATGTGGTTTTGTCATTTGTATTTGTGTACACACACACACACA
>JAHKKF010472788.1:0-10262 GCA_019740295.1 Labeo calbasu
ATAGGTGTGTTTCGGTTTCAGTACAGGATGTTCTGTTGCCATTTCAAACTCTTGCAGAATAATCATATTCATAGTTCACTCACAAGTACATAGACAGGATCATTTCCATGGCGTAAATACAGTGTCATCTGGCAAACTGTCTTTTAAAAAGCCAGTACAATCCTTTTAAATGAGCACACTAACTAACCTAACCTGAGCACTACCATGCTGCAGTTGCCTTTTTTAAAAATTTCTCTCAGAAATAAATTCATTCACTCACCAAGTTATTACAAAGCAACATACCAAAAATATAGAGAAAAACCAAATGCTATATCAATTTCTAAATCTCCCATCATGTAGCAGTGTGAAAGAGCAGACTTGCTTGCACATAAAGAAGCGTTATGTTTGGATACTGATGGCACAACATGACACAGCACAAGCTGCTCTGAATATCTGACGCTTACTCATCTCTATTTATACCAGCGCAGCATGTCGTGCATGAACTGAGACTTACTGTCTTGATATCCTGTGCTTTGACAGTTGTTCACTCTTTCCTTACTGGCATGATCTCTGCAAAGTCATCACATTGTAGATCAAGCAATTGCTATGGGCTGTTTCAGATACTCTTTCTCTTTCTTTTCTTTCCCTCGCTTGAAGAGCGAACATCCTGCCTGTCACCAACAGCACATATCTGAAGACGTGCAGATATGACGAAGACCATCATCCCTATTGTCCCATCTTTCTTGTGGGAGATGTGATTAACTCGACTGGATACAGATTTCAGGATTTGGCAACAAAGGCGAGTGCTTCAAATGACAAGTTAAAACAAAGTCTCCACAATTGTAAACACACTGGTAGTTGATATTCAAGCAGCAGCTCAATGTATAAGCAAAGAGAGATCATATCCTAACTTGTCCCCACTAAGACAGTGATCTTTTTTTTTAGTGTATGATTTGGGGATTCTATTAAAAAGATGCAAATAGATGAAAATAATATCAAAAAGCTGATCCAGGCATGCTAAAAGTATTTGGACACTTATGTGCCATGCTATGTTTGAATGTGTCTGCATTTAATTCAAATATAATAAAATATACAAATTGGCATTTATTAAAAAGACACAAAGATACCACAAGTAAAATTTTTAACCAAAAAAAGTGACCTGTGTTGCTGTTATGGGTTGAAAATTCTAAAGATGTTTGCACAGCTGGCATTGATATGAATACACTTTTTGATAGGAATGCAATGTTTGTTTTGTTTTTGCTACACTACCAGTGAAAAGTTTTGAACAATTAAACTTTTAAATGTTTTTTTTTTTTTTTAAATGTCTCTTCTGCTCACCAAGCTTGCATTTATTTGATCCAAAGTACAGCAAAAACAGTAAAATTGTGAAATATTCTTACTATTTAAAACTGTTTTCTATTTAAATATATTTTAAAATGCAATTTATTCCTGTGATTTCAAAGCTGAATTTTTAGCATCATTACTCCAGTCACATGATCCTTCAGAAATCATTCTAATATTCTGATTTGCTGCTAAAAAAAAAACATTTATTATTATTATTATTATTATGATGATGAAAACCGCTGAGTGGAGTTTTTTTCAGGTGGATAGAAAGTTCAGAAGAACTGCATTTATCTGAAACATTATAAATGTCTGTATAATCGCTTTTGCATCCTTGCTAAATAAAAGTATAAATTTCTATAATTTATAGAAATAAAAAACTATATATAGAGAGAGAGAGAGAGACTCCAAGCTTTTGAACGGTGTAGCGTATAATGTTACAAAAGCTTTTTATTTGAGATAAATGCTGATCTTTGGATCTTTCTATTTATCAAAGAATCCTGAAAAAACTGGAGTAATGATGCTGAAAATGTATCTTTGATTACAGGAAAAAATTACATTTTAAAATACATTCAAATAGAAAGCAGTTATTTTAAAAAGTAAAACATTTCAAATTGTTTACGGTTTTTGCTGTACTTTGGATCAAATAAATGCAGGCTCGGTGAGCAGAAGAGACTTCTTTAAAAAACATTCCTACTGTTTGAAAACTTTTGACCAGTAGTGTATATAAAAAACCATTATAGATTTATAGAACAATAAAATTCTAACAACTAACTCCAAAACTGCAAAGGAATAATGTGATGTCCTAAATTTGATGCAGATGGTAATTTTAACTGATATCATTGTTTCCCTGTCTTTCTATGTGCACACATAGGGTGCTTCAGTTGGAATTGGAATTGAGTGGAATTGTGATTTGGATGAAGATGAATCTCAGTGTATCCCTAAATATAGCTTCACACGCTTAGATTCCTGTAAAGATTCAAAGAACGCCACTTTGGGTTACAACTTCAGGTATTGCTCTGATTTATCGATTTGAGCTCATATGACAAGGTTCTGTAAGTAATTTCAGCTGTTTTGCTAACTTTGCTAACCACACATGCTTTCTTAAAAACCTCACCCACTAAAACAGGCCAGCAAACCTGAATATGTCAAATGGTTTAATTGACAGAGAGCATTTCTGAGTGGCTAGTTTAAAATCACATTTTATGTGCAGTATTATAATAAAATCGTTTAAACCTTTACTTTTTTGAGCATTTAGATTTGAAATAGTATGATTACATTGGCTGACTTGTTTCTCTCTTTATCAAGATTTGCTCGATACTACAATGATGCAGCAGGTCAGACCTATCGGAATCTATTTAAAGTGTATGGCATTCGCTTTGATATATTAGTTAATGGAAAGGTAAGAGAAAATAAACTTTTTATTGAAAATTCTTAAAGATTCCTGTCATTACAGTTATGGTGGAATAGTAAAAAAAAAAGGTGTTTATCTGTTTTCTAGGCTGGGAAATTCAGTATTATTCCAACGGTGATCAATATTGGCTCTGGACTTGCTTTAATGGGTGCTGTGAGTATATAAGCTAGTTACTAATAGCTGAAGTATAAAAGGCACAAAACAAAATGTCTTGTGTGATTGGTGTCTATTTCATTCCACAGGGGGTTTTTATCTGTGACATGATTCTGCTCTACATGATGAGCAAAAGCTCCTTCTACCGAGAGACAAAATTTGAGGCAGTCACAATGTAAGTGACTTGTCACTTCTAAGTGGATTGTTATTTTCATGGTTTTCAGTGAATACTGTTTGCACCCACAGAAAGCAATATGGAAAGCACAAAGAGAGAAAGCATGTAAGACACCACGGTCATCATCGCCAAGATGGGCGACACAAGAGAGAGGAGAAACAGGCAATGGAGATGCAGCCATTGACATCAGTGTCATGTCAGCCCAATAGCAACCCAGAGAGACAGATCCAGCCTACAGTCTCAGCGCTCAAAACCCACAGTCCTGAGAGAAAGCCACAGGGCACAGTGTCATTCAGGACTCAGCGTGCTACAGAAAAACTGACCATTTCTCCTGTTTCCACCCTGAGAACATCACGCCACCAGTAGAGGATTTTTTTGATGCCGAATCCCATTGGATTTACTGTGGGTGTATGGAAGGAGGTATTATAGCGGGTCTATGCTCAGTCATACCAAAGAGGAATACTGCCTGTGTTGTTATGTTATGCTCTCCTAGTGTTTTAAATGGCAATTTTTATTACAGAGGATTTGTAATAGTAATTGTCAAACCAACTTTGAATAAATGTTTAATATGTTTGACAAAATGCTTGGGTCACTGCATTGCTTTCATCCTGAGTAAATGTGAAAATAGTACAATCATAAAAGAGGGAAAGATCTACACTACCGTGGGGTCAGAATGATTTTTTTCGTCATTAATAAGAAATATTTCTTGAGCACTTAATCTGTATGTTTATATATAGAATGATTTCTGAAGGATCATGTGACACTGAAGAAGTAATGGATGCTTAAAATTCAGCTTTACCTCCACAAGAATAAATGACATTTTAAAATATACGAAAATAGGAAACAGTTATTTTAATTGTGATGTTTCACAGTATTGCTGTTTTTACTGTAGTTTTAGTCAAATAAATGCAGCCTTGTTGAGTATTTCAGTCACAAAAAAATCGTACCAAATCCAAACATTTTCATGGTACTGCAAATATCTAAACTAGCATGCTTGCATATGTATAAATAAACTGTTTACAAATTGATCTTTTTCTTTTTCTTCTTTTTTTCAAAACAGTTTGTACTAATGAGATGAGATGACACGTGTATAAATGACTGTACCTGTTCAAAGTCTTAAAAAAAGCAGATTATTTAATTCTAATTACACTACAGCAGGGTCAAACTTAACGAGGTGCACCAAAATGAACTAAGACGCCATTAAATTCAAGACAAAGGGTCAAAAATGGTCACGATTAAAATGAAATGTGAAAACGAATGAAAAGTCTCAATTCGCGGAATTACCTTTAGATTCATCACACTGTATTAGACTGATTTTACGTGCAGTTTTGTGCAGTGTTGAGACTTATCACCAATCAAATGCGTTTCTGTTGAATTTAGGAATATATTGGCCAATCAGAGGCGCTTAGATTAGTCAGCGCTTAAAATGCCAGCATAACGGGAGTTTTTGCACGACTTGTGCTAAACTTGGTTTATGTAATAGATGGACATATTTGTCTATAAAGTCATAATGTGACGTGCCCAAAACGAAACAAAAACGTTTAATTTCTATATCGATATTAATAATCATTATTACAATATAAAAAGCAATAATCTACAATAATTTTTGTAGTAATATTGCAACACTATGAGCTCCTGTTTTTTTTCTTACATGTATTTAGATACAATTTTAAACAGTCTATTGTCATTCACAATGGGTTCAAATATTGATTAAAGTAAATGTAAAGTATTCAACATTCAAGACGACATATGATTTTTATAATAATACAGTGATCGTAAATTTTTTTCCTCACAAACATTTGAGGTGATAATGGATGAATAAATAACTATAAAAAAAAACCCATCATGTAATTTAAGAAACCACACAATTTAATCCATGAGGTTAATGATTTATTTTCTTCAAAACATCTGAAATAAAACAATGTGATTTATACAGTTTATAGTTGGTACTGTGTTTTTACATAGTTCAGGTCGATGCCTGGAGTTCACAGATTGTTGCACATCATACATAGAAAGCAAACTGAAAATGCTTCACTGTTGCTACGCTAGATCCAAACTCAGTTTTGACTTGGAATAAGCATTAGGAATATATTAAATTACAAGAGAAAAGAATATGACAACACGCCATTTTTAAATATCTAAATTTCAGTGCAATTAGTACTGAGAAAATATTTGAAGTTTCATCGTTTAAACTTAAGTAAGCTCACGGACAAAATCTGTGGTACATCAATCAGCGCTCTCTACAATCGTACTGTTCTACGTCTAACACGGCTGCTGTACTGTCCGAGTCCCTTTAGTACACATGTACCATTCCGTAGAGGAAAGTCCAGAATAGCACGTAAGTAAAGAGGCCGCCCACCAGGCCTCCAGTAAATAGCAGACGTCGAGATTTGAAGCACTTGTTCCATCGGCGACCGGCTTTAAGAATCAAAAGCAATGACAGCAGGAAAGAAGCAAGGAAGTAAAACACGAAGCCGTAGAGTCCCGTAAGGCCAAGGATGCCCGCTGTAGCCCCGGACAGAGCGGACACGGACGTGCGGCAGTAGTCCAGCACAGCGTTGTTTCCTCGGACGGCCACCTCGCTGATGAACTGAGGTCCTTCGCGTTTGGCTGCTACTGTGGCCATGTTGTGATGTTAAAAACACGCTGAGAGACAAAACAGGAGAGATGTGAAACAAAAGCCGGCTGAAACAGCATTCATTCGATCGACATTAAATCCCATTCTCCACTTACCGTTACGATCAAGATTATTATAAACACAAATCAAGCTTCTGCCTCCGTGATTCAAGAAAGCATCATTTACATCAAATACTTAAACATACTAGGCTATGTGTTTTAATCTATATTTCAATGAGGAATGTATTATTCAGGAAAATATGACAAATTTTGGATAAAACACAGCGTGTGTCATTCACGGTCAGCCATTTTCTCGCTAAGCATCATGGGATCTTTAATGAAAATCAAATTCAATTTTTTTTTAAATCTTCATATCCAATTCGTACTTAATTTTAAGAAACAATATATCTATTAATACATGTTTTTGTATATAATACTGAGCAATATTCGTTTTAATATTTGCTTATTTCATTTACCTTTAACCCACTCTACGGGATCCGTGAAGGCTCAAAAACGGTGACAGAAAGTAGGAATCATTTGGAAGAATCGGTTCTTTCAAACTGTTCGCTTCAGAATGATGATGGGACTCAGTAATGATTCTTTTGAGTTAGGGCGTAATATCATTACATATTTACTGACATTTAACGTAACCGCCCAAAAATGAGCGTTTTGTTTGTTTTATGTTTATTTTGAATTATTATGGTTGTTTTTTGTGCGTTATAACATATTCTCTGAACAGTTAAATACGGCTCTGTACTTGTTGCTTTACTGTAACGTTACTCTGTATTTTTTGCTTTAACTCTTACTACTTAACTAAATACAATACACATTTCTTTTTTGCAGTTTTTGTTTCTTACTAACAAGTTTTATCACTAAGGGTGCTTTTCCGGGCGAAAAAGACGGTTCGAACCGAACTAATCATTTAGTCCGAATCATTTAGAACAGTTGTATGAATCGGTTCAACATGTTCATTGAAAAGATTCAAAACAAAAACGAGTCGTTCAGCAGTCAGACAGCGCTAGTTCGTATCTTGGACAGCTAGAAATATTTTTTTGTTTTCAGTCCAGTTAAATGACATGTACAGCACATCTTTTTCTCCGACTGCACACAAGTAGTAATTTCATTAGAGATCATGGCGGCATCGGTCAGTTGTTCTGCTGGCTTTGTTCTCGGCATGGATCTGGGCACAACGTCAGTTAAAGTCGTCCTGCTGGATGAGCAGTCAAAAACAGTTACAGACAGTAAGAGTTTCCCTACAAACTCTGATATCAGCAGCACCTCAGACATACATGTAGGTAACAGAATTTTGATTTAAACAATGGCAGTCAAAAGATACACTATACTGAGAAATTAACCCCTCTCTCTCATTTAATGTTTTAAAGTTATATTTACATTTTATAATGTAACTAATAATTAACTATTAACTTACGAACCGCCTACAGTTCCTTCACGAACCCATTTGTGACCATGCACCACAAAACCAGACACAAGGGTCAATTTTTTGAAATTGGGATTTATGCATCACATGAAAGCTTAACAAATATGTTTTCCATTGATGTATGGTTTGTTAGGATAGGATATTTGGCTGAGAAACAACTATTTAAAAATCTGGAATCTATTTAAAAAAAATACATATATTGAAAAAAATAACCTTTACAGTTGTCCAAATGAAGTTATTAGCAATGCATATTAATAAAAAAAATTAAGTTTTGATATATTTATGGTAGGAAATTTACAAAATATCTTCATGGAACATGATATTTACCTATTTACCAATATCCTATGATTTTGGCATAAAAGAAAAATCAATAATTTTGACCCATACAATTTATTTTTGGCCACTGCTGCAAATATACCCGTGCTACTTATGACTCGTTTTGTGATCCAGGGTCACATATGGGAAACTATGATGTATTGTCACGTTTAATACATTTTATGTTGTTGATAAATATATATTTTTTTGCATTTTAATGTCAATATGCAACTACATTATCCTATTAAATTCAATGTGATAAACGAGTTAGGTCAAAAGAAATCTAAGAGTAAAGATTATATTATCTAAATGTGTAGTGTTACAGATTACATGACTAATTACAACTTTCATAATGTACACTAGAGATTTTTAATGTTTTTAAAGTAAGTTTCTTCTGCTCACCAAGCCTGCATTTATTTGATCCAAAGTACGGCAAAAACAGTACAATTTTGTAATATTTTTACTATACTTTAAAAGTAACTATTTTTTATTTGAATACACATTTAAATGTAATTTATTTCTGTTATTTCAAAGATTAATTTTTAGCATCATTACTCCAGTCACATGATCCTTCAGAAATCATTTTAATATTCTGATTTGCTACTAAAAACATTTATTAGCATTATTATTATGTTGAAAAAAGCTGAGTAGAATTTTTTCAGATTTGTTTGATGAATAGTAAGAAAAAATATATATACTGACTCCAAGCTTTTAAATGGCATAGTGTATAATGTTGCAAAAGCTTTTTATTTCAGATAAATGCAGATATTCGGATCTTTCTATTTATCAAAAGATCCTAAAAAAAAAAAAGAACTCAACTGTTTTAAATATTGATAATAATAATTAGTATATAATATAATAGTTTAATAGTATATAATAGTTTCTTGAACAGCAAATCAGCATATTAAAATGATTTCTGAAAGATCATGTGACACTGAAGACGGAGTACTGATGCTGAAAATTTAGTTTTGATCACCGGAATAAATTACATTTTTTTTAATAAACAGCAGTAATTTTAAATAGTAAAAATATTTCACAATAATTACTGTTTTTGCTGTACCTTGGATCAAATAATTGCAGCCTTGGTGAGCAGAAGAGAATTCTTAAACAAAAAAACAAACAAACAAAAAAAACACTAAAAATTTTACTGTTCAAAAACTGACCTGTAAATTGAACTGGTAGTGTAAATTGAAATAAGAAACACAATACAATTTGTAAGTAATCTACCCAGTATATTTATTGTACTTTTTTGTGAGTGTTGTTTAATGCGCGCTTTGAAACATGCTTTTTATTTATTATAACAGGCAAAAGAGCAGGATCCTGCACTAATAATCGCCGCTCTGAACCAATGCATGGAGGCTTTACCTAAAGCCAAGCTGAAAAAAGTCAAGTGCATTGGAATATGTGGACAAATGCATGGCATTGTGTTGTGGAAATCTAAATCAGGTTAACATTGAATAACTATTAAAAGCATGTTTAATGCTTCTTGTATTGTGATGAAGACACTCATCTTCAACCATAAATAATAAATATGCTGGTAGCAATAATTACACTGTCATCTCTCTCTATCAGGCTGTAAATGGCTGAGTGAAGATGAAGTCATTAGATTCATTCCTGAAGACGTCAGTCAGCTGATCACCTGGCAGGATGGCCGCTGCAGTGCTGACTTCCTGTCTTCCTTACCCAAAGCTGACTCCCACCTCAGTGTGGCCACTGGCTTTGGTTGTGCCACCATCTTCTGGTACATGAAGCACAGGTAGAGTTCCACCAAAGATTTCAGACTAAATTTAAAAATTTTGACACTGAAATTGACTGGTGTTTTTTTTATGATTCGTCAATGAATTAGACCAGAGTTCCTGTCAGGTTTCAGTGATGCAGGCACCATCCATGACTATGTGGTTTCCATGCTGTGTAACCTTGACAAATGTGTCATGACTGGACAAAATGCTGCCAGCTGGGGCTACTTCAACACAACCACCAACAAATGGAACACACAAATGTGAGTCAGGTTAGATATTACAGCTGAAGTCAAAAGTTTACACACACCTTGCAGAATCTGCAAAATGTTAATTATTTTAACAAAATAAGAGGGATCATACAAAATGCATGTTATTTTTTATTTAGTACTGACCTGAATAGGATATTTCACTTAAAACACATTTACACATAATTCACAAGAGAAAATAATCAAAAAAAGTTGACATACACTTGATTCTTAATACTGTGTTGTCACCTGAATGATCCACAGCTGTGCTTTTTTGTTTAGTGATAGTTGTTCATGAGTCTCTTGTTTGTCCTGAACAGTTCAACTGCCCGCTGTTCTTCAGAAAAATCCTTCAGGTCCCAGAGATTCTATGGGTTTTCAGCATTTTTGTGTTTTTTAACCCTTTCCAACAATGACTGTATGATTTAAAGATTCATCTTTTCACACTGAGGACAACTGAGGGACTCGTATGCAACTGTTAAAGAAGGTTCAAATGCTCACTGATGCTTTAGAAGGAAACACAATGTATTAAGAGCTGGGGGGGTGAAAACTTTTGAACGGAACGAGGATGTGTAAATTTGTCTTATTTTGCCTAAATATTATATTTTTTTCATTTAGTACTGCCCTTTAGAAGCTACAGAGGATACTTGCATGTTTCCCAGAAGACAAAATAAGTTAAATTTACCCTCAAAAAGTTTTTACCCCCCAGCCTTTAATGCATCGTTTTTCCTTCTGAAGCATCAGTGAGCGTTTGAACCTTCTGTAATAGGCAAGGCAAGGCAAGGCAAGTTTATTTATATAGCACATTTCATACACAGAGGTAATTCAAAGTGCTTTACATAAAAGG
>JAHKKF010472792.1:0-17202 GCA_019740295.1 Labeo calbasu
AAAGAAAGAAAGAAAGAGAAAAAAAGAAAGAAGAACAATGCATTTGTGTTTCATTAGCTAATTTTTATTAACTAAATAAAATTAAATAACCTGCAAAAAGTGAACGTAAGTCAATTAAATGTAATACCACTTAGGGAAAAAAATAGATAGATAGATAGATAGATAGATAGATAGATAGATAGATAGATAGATAGATAGATAGATAGATAGATAGAAATATATTTGCATTTGTTTTCTTGTACATCCAGTTATGATCAGTGACTCCCAGTGCAAATCAAGTAAATATCCATCTTTTTAATTTTTCACCATTTTTTAATGTATAATTTGATTGCATGCACTGAAATTGAGTTGTGACAAAGTGATTTGAGTTGCATTAGCTAATTTTTTATTAACTAATTGAAATAAGCAGCAAAAGTGAAAGCTATTAAAGTTACAGTTACTTTTGGCACATAAAAAACATTTCTAATACCAAAAGCTGGCAGGTAGTTTTGTGATAGCCTGTGAGTTACAATTACCGCCCTTCCTCCTACTTCAGCCGCTTTGGGAATGTTGGAATTCCTAACAAATATCCGCTGACACTGAGTTTTGAGAGAAAGAGTGTGAGGAATTTATTGGGCAACATTGGAGTTAGAAACTAATAATGAAGACTGTTTGTTGAGGAACCCAGAGGAAATCATCCCGTTCTCCGAACACGGAGCGGGTCAGTAATATGAGCACCTGAGCCTTACACAAAGGAACCTGACCAATCTATATCAGCAATAATGCAACCTCGGATTCTCAGAAAGCCACGCTTCGGCTTTGTTCAAATCACCGAATCAAAATTTCATTGTATTTCTTTCCTGCGAATTGTATTCATCTGCTCTTCTTCCACCCGATTTCTCATGTGACGTACGCTGGATAGTAGTGTCGTGGGAGCAAAAGGTCATCCAGCTGCCGCCGTGTGGATGTGAGAGCGGAAGAAAGCGTCGTAATGAATATGTATCGGACCGTGGATGTGCGCGAACATGGCTGAATGCAAATACATCTGTGATGTGTGTGAAAGAGTGCGTTCAGGTCTCTTCTAAGCTTCAGGGTCAGTGTGTGGGCAGTGTAGCGGCGTACTAACAGAGTCACACGTCTGTAAAGCTCTTTTTCATCTCTGCTCTCTATTTTTCGTCTCTTTGAAGTAGCCTGAGGTTGCAAGCACTCATCTCTTATGCTGGCCTTTCACTTATTTATGTATTGTGTGGACTGAAGTGAGGCTCGGCTGATGTCTTGTGATCTGAAAGCCGTGCTACACTTTGTACTGCTCCGAACTGGTCAAAATGTCCTAAATCACTGGCGCTTTGCTCCCATCAGGGAGTGTGTGAGAAAAACATTGCTCTCTTTATCCCGTCTGCATCTGTCTTTCGTTTCTCTTCTCTTTTCTTCAGGCTGTAGTCGAGATGAATCACAGGTATCTCCTGTAGGATTTCAGCTACAATGCATAATATTCCTGTACTGATTTCATAACATGCTCGAGAAGATCTGCTTAAACTGGCCTGAGGGGGTTTGCTGGTCTTAGCTGGTTTATGCTGGTGGCACGGCCACACAGATGTTATGCTGGTTTAGCTGGTCGGCCTGATCGTCTTCATGCCTGACCAGCTAATAAGTCAGCTGATAAACTGTTAAAAACACCAAAAAGGCTGAACAACATCATCAACAACAACAACAACAATTATTATTATTTATTAATTAATTACTAAACTTATTATTATTAATTATTATTATTATTATTATTATTATTATCAACATCATTATTATTATATCAGCTTAAGTTGGTTAGCCTGGTTTTGGCTGGTTTTAGAGTAGTTTTTTTTTTAATAGACCAGCTTAACATATCTAAAACCAGCAAACAAAAACAAAACACTTTTAGCAGGAGTATTTGAAACACACTACCAGTCAAAAGTTTTAATGTTTTTTTTTAAAGTCTCTTCTGCTCACCAAGCCTGCATTTATTTAATCCAAAGTACAGCAAAAACAATATTTTTTTAAAAATATATTTACCATTTAAAAATAATTGCTTCCTATTTGAATATATTTTAAAATGTAATTTATTCCTGTGATTTCAAAGCTGAATTTTCAATATCATTACTCCAGCCTTCAGTGTCACATGATCCTTCAGAAATCATTCTAATATGCCGATTTGCTGCTCAAAAACATTTATTATTATTTTTATGATAAAAACATCTGAGTAGACTTTTTTTCAGGTGTCTATCTGAAATAGAATTTTTTTGCAACATTATAAATGTCTTTATCATCACTTTTGATCAATTTAAAGCATCAGTGCTAAATAAAAGTATTAATTTCTGAAAAAAAACGTACTTAACGGTTTTAAATATTGATAATAATAATAATAAATGTTTCCTGAACAGTAAATCAGCATATTAGAGTGTTTTCTGAAGGATAATGTGACTGGAGTAATGATGCTGAAATTTCAGCTTTGAAATCACAGGAATAAATTATATTTTAAAATATATTCAAACAGAAAGCAGCTATTTTCAATAGTAAAAAATATTTCAGTTGTACTGTTTTTGCTGTACTTTGGATTAAATAAATGCAGGCTTGCTGAGCAGAAGAGAATTCTTTTAAAAAAAAACATTAAACATTTTACTGTTCAAAAACTTTTGTCTTTCTGGGATAGTTTCTAGAGAGTTTCCTCCTGGAAACAGGTATGCTTTTTTAAACCACAGTTGCTTTTTAAACAGTACTGAAGGAGTGTGTTGTTGACTTCATTATCCAGTTCAACTCACTCTTTTCAAAATAGTTTTAGTTTTATAAAGAAATTCATATGGCACAATTTATCTACAAAATTAATTACATTTAAGCTTCAGCTTAAATGTTTGAAATTAGTTTGCAGTTTTTAAAGCAAAAGAATATTAACAGCACACAAAACACAGTAAATTTAGTGAAGTGCTTTCAGACGTTTGACTGGTATGTATGTAGTGCTGTCTGAAGATGATATAGCGTGAGTAATCATTCCAATTTTACAACTTGTTGAAAAGCCACACAGCACACTATCAGTAAGATTTGTATTCAAACTTCAATCAAACTTAACATTGGGCCTGATGTTAGAGATTCCTCTTTAGTTGGAGGACATCAGGATACTAAAAGAAATTTCAGTAAATTACTTATTTGTCTCAGAGAAGCTTTCAATCTGAGACCTCCACAAAAGCTGAGGGAGAGTAGGCAGATGCATGAAGTGCTCATTGGATTGCAAGATTATTATTATTATCGATAATAATAATAAAAATAATAATTAAAAAAAAAATCTTAAAGAGCATTTTAGTATATTAGAATGAATACAAGTGATCATGTGCTGATTTGATCACTGAAATAAATTACATCTTAAAATATATTCAAACAGAAAAATGTTATTTTAAATAGTAAAAAAAAAAAATCCACAATATTACTGTTTTTGTTGTATTTTGGATCAAATAAATGTCGGCTTGGTGAGCAGAAGAATATTATTTAAGAAAAACTCTTACAAAAACAACAACAACAACAACAAAAAAAACATTATTTCAGTCTTTCTACTTCAAAATTAGGGTTTAGTTCAGGATTAGTATGATTAGTATTAGTATAAGTCAACTGAGAAAGTCTAGAAAACCAAGCGAGTTCCAACTAAGTCAAAATAAGTAAGATAAGCATATTTCAGAGCAAATATAAGGTGAGAAAACGGTTTTGTTGCAACACCATTTTTAGAGTTATCACCTTAGTTTGCAGCAACAACTCCAGGAATTAAGTTAGCGCTTGATTTATCAAGCAATTAGTACTGCAAGTTTTATTTTCAGTCTTTGGAAACAAACATCTAAGCACACAGTCTACACTCTTGTTTACAGCATTGAGACAATGCAAAGACAACATACTGTCTGATACCATTTAATATGAATGTTTTATTATCAAACTTTCATGTGGTTGATAATGTATTTAAAAAAGGGTGAGGAACTGAGAAATCAACATTTACACAGAAACCAAACGATAAAAATGGCTCTTAAGACAACAAAACACTGTGAAGTTGTGGAAAAAACAGTCTTTGCATTGCCTTCTTTCTGATTTTCAGCATTAGGAAAGAGTGAATGAAGGTCATTTTTAATGAAGATCCAAAACGCAAGAACTCAGTCCTTTGCTCACTTGTTTGCTCTGGACCTCAGAGAACAGTTCAAAATAAAAACAGGCAGTTCATGACCCCTTTAAAGGAAAAGTCCACTTCCAGAACAAAAATTTACAAATAATTTACTCACCCCCTTGTCATCCAAGATGTTCATGTCTTTCTGTCTTTAGTTGTGAAGAAATTATGGTTTTTAAGGAAAACATTTCAGCATTTTTCTCCATATAATGGACTTCATTGGTGCCCCGATTTTGAACTTCCAAAATCTTTAGAATGCAGCTTCAAAGGGCTCTAAATGATCCCAGCCGAGGAAGAAGGGTCTTATCTAGTGAAACGATCGGTCACTTTTTTTCCGAAAATAAAAATTTGTATACTTTTTAAGCACAAAAGCTCGTGTAGCACTAGCTCTGGGATGTGCGTCCACGACACTATGTACTATTGAATCACGCCGAAAGGTCACACGGAACGTATGCAGAACTACAGACCCAGTGTTTACTAAGGAAGTGCAATTAAGTCAAATACTGTTTACAAACAAAAGGGTACAACGATGTCGGATGATTCTGAAGTTGTAGGAGAAAATAAAATGGAGTTTTTCACCATACTCTACCTTTTTGAGCCGTACTACACAGACGATAAACTGATTCGTAGTTTCGTGGACGCACATCCCATAGCCGGTGCTACATAAGCTTTTGTACTTAAAAAGTACACAAATTTTTATTTTTCGAAAAAAAAAAAATGACAGATCGTTTTGCTAGACAAGACCCTTCTTCCTCGGCTGGGATCATTTAGAGCCCCTTGAAGCTGCATTTAAACTACATTTTGGAAGTTCAAAATCGGGCACCAATGAAGTCCATTATATGAAGAAAAATCCTGAAATGCTTTCCTCAAAAAACATAATTTCTTTACGACTGAAGACAGAAAGACATGAACATCTTGGATGATAAGGGGGTGAGTAATTATTTGTAAATTGTTGTTCTGGAAGTGGACTTCTCCTTTAAATTAATTTAGAATATTCCAAGGTGATGTTATTAAAATTCCAAATTAAAGATGCTAAAATACCAGTTGAGAAACTGGCAAGTGACAGTAGTTACGTAAGTGGACTTCTTGAAGAACTAAACTAAAAAAGTTCTAAATTATAGAACACAAACATTTGATTTGTTTTTTATGACACTTGAACTGTTCGATCCACTGATGATTTAACTCAAATGATGAAACATAAGGCATGCAGAAGAATCCAGAACCACTGGTTTGTGATGATTGATTTATTGCTCACTCGAGTGGCTAATTGCTACTGTCCCATTTCATTTAATGGATTTTTAGAGAGAATGAAAACATTTTATTTATTCTTTAGGAAAAAAATGACTGAGCAAAACAAATGAGTGGGGATGAAACAAAATGGTGCATTTTGTATTGTGCACTTGCAGGTAATTTCTGTTATTATTACTGTTAACTTTTTAGAATTTAAACGATTAGTTCACTTCAAGAATAAATATTTCCTGATAATTTACTCGCCCCCATGTCATCCAAGATGTTCATGTCTTTCTTTCTTCAGTCGACAAGAAATTAAAGTAGGAGTTCATTTCCAGAACAAAAAATTACAGATAATTTAGTCACCCCCTTGTCATTCAAAATGTTCATGTCTTTCTTTCTTCAGTCGTAAAGAAATTACGTTTTTTGAGGTAAACATTGCAGGATTTCTCTCCATATAGAGAACTTTCTTTTTCTGGTGCCCCTGAGTTTGAACTTCCAAAATCCAGTTTAAATGCAGTTTCAAAGGGCTCTAAACGATCCCAGCCGAAGAAGAGGAGTCTTATCTAGCAAATAAAATGTTCTAAAAAATAAATAAATAAAATGACAGTTTATAAACTTTTTAACCTGAGATGGAAGACCTACCCTAACTATCTGGAACCGGAATACACAGAGTTCACGCAGACCTAGAAAAGATTTTTGAGGTTAAAAAGTATATGAATTGTAATTTTCTTTTACAAAAATAACTGATCATTTTGCTAGACAAGAGACTTCTTCCTCGGGTGGGATCATTTTGAACCCTTTGAAGCTGAACTTCTTTAAGGTGTTTGAGGAAAACATATAGTGGACTTCAGTGGGGATCAATGGTTTGAAGGTCCAAAATGCAGCTTTAAAATGCTCTACACAAACCCAGATGAGGAATAAGTGCCTTATCTAGCAAAATTAGCATTTTCAAACTGCAGTTTGGACCTTCAACTCGTTTGCTCCCATTGAAGTCCACTACATGAAGAAAAATCCTGGAATGTTTTCCTCAAAAACCTTAATTTCTTGTCGACTGAAGAAAGAAAGACATGAACATCTTGGATGACATGGGGGGAAGCAAATTATCAGGAAATTTTTATTCTGGAAGTGAACTAATCCTTAAACAGATTTAATAAAATTACAGCTGGAGAATAAATGACTTTTTCCTCAGTGGTCTCATATGTGTTCGATGATGCACATGTCTTGCTTAAAGCTACATGTCTACTAATAGTGCACTAATATCGTTAATGGTGTACCACATGTACCTTTGAAAGGGTACGAGCTCACAAAACTCTACAGCTGTATACATTTGTTCATTGCCAAACCACTTTAAAACCTGACAGGCTGTGGAAGCTGTAGATGCACTTCTACTGAACTTTAAATGTGATCCATTAAGGGTCACTAAGAGTCCAAAGAAACCTTGCATTTTATGTTGCCATTCATTTGCAGATGATGTTCAAGTTTTCCTACCACTCACTGCTGGAAACATTGTACATCCTTCCTTTTTTTCTAGAACTGTTTCGAAAGCTCCAAACTGTCCTTCTCTAAACATAGACATTCAGTTTTTAATTATAGTTCTTGGAACAAGCATTGAGAAACCTGCATCTTCCAAACTAATGGTTAAAATGGTATAATTGGGGTGGCTATTGTTCTCTGAAGTGGAGGGTGAGGACATGTGATGACTCAATGACTGATGTAGTCTAACTTATCCGTATAGAACTGCTCTCATCTCTACCAGTGCTGACTTCTCTAGTACGTGGCTCTTTTAAACACAGTCCGTACAGATGTAGGCAGACAGTAAATGAAGCAATTAGCAATCTAGACACAACCCCGCATAACCTAGAATACAAAACTCCATAGTCATTTACCTCTGGCCCTCATTCAAATGATTGCCTGGTTCCGTTTCGTTTTGATTGTGTTTCTGAACGAAATATATATTACATGGAGAAAGATCTGATAATTTACTGCTAATTCTGATTATGGGAGGAAATAGTCAGGAGATGGGAACATTGCTTGTTTATTTGAGATAATGTTGTTGCTCTTCACTTCTCTCTCTTCTCGTCTCTTGGTACTTTATTTTATTGTCCCTGTCTTCACAAATTATATAGAAGTGCTACGTAACAGTGTCAGTGCTCGTAAAGCTAGTTTCAAATAGCTGAACTCCTAAAACAATGTTTTGGCTTTGATGAGTTAAGCTCTTTTGACAGCATTTGTGAAATCACTGGAGAAAATGATTGAGATGACTAGTCGCTAGCTAATTAAAAAAGTAAACAATGCTGTTAAAGTAAGGCATTTTCAGTGGAAGTAAATGGAGGTAGTTAAGGTGAAAAGTCATGACGATTTAGACAAATTTAAAGCTAAAATTATACATTTATAATATAAGTTATATAGGCCACACATTATACACTGCCCTCCAAAATTTTTTGGTGCAAATACATTAACGTAAGTTGACATTATCACTGAAGACCAGCAATAATAATTTTCATTTTGATTACATAATAATACACCATAATAGCTTCAACAATTGATTGAAGCTATTATGGTGTATTATTACGTAATCAAAATGAATTAAATTTAGAATACAATGAATTTAGGCCCAGATTATGCAGAGCTGTAATAGCTGCTAATGGTGGATATTTTGATTAATTGAACATTTAAGTTTTTTCTGTGTATAAACTGTTTATGTAATAAAACATGCTTTCGTAGTTTGTGTTCTCCCTTATCAGTGCAAAATTAATGTAACCATGTAACATGAGGTTGTCCAGATGAAGGCCAAAGGGACGACACTTTCAGCTATTGCAAGAGAAGTTGGCCATTTTAAATCTGAGATTTCTCAAATATTGTGGGTTTACAATAACACTAATTCATTCAAGTCATCCAAAAAAGCTGTTTGTCCACATAAGACAAATGTACAAGAAGACAGGATAATGCAGAGATTCTCAGTGGGGAATGGGTTCAAAACTGCAGCTGGAATTGCTTGCCAGATCAGTGCTAAACAGGGTAAGGATCTGTCTCGGGATGTTTAAGAGATGTCGGACTGAAAGTGCACTCTATATAACCAAGCCTTTCATCATCAGAGAGAATCAAAAGGCTAAGCTCACTTTTGCTGAGAAGCATGTTGTGTGGAGAGAGAAGAACTAGTCCAAAGTTCACTTTAGCGATAAGAGCAAGTATAAATATAGCTGCAAGCAGTGATTACCAGGGTTCAAGCGCTTTAGATATTTAAGCACATAAGGAAAATGACATTACATTATTAAACAAGCCTGAAACCACCTAAATCTATTATTTAAAAAAGCATTTTGTTAAATCCAGGTGATTTATCATGGACATATATATATATATATATATATTTTTATAACATTTACGACTGTTATAGCGTCAGCTGTGGTCCAATCTCCCTGAAACTTTGCATGCTTTTTTAGAATCACCTGTCGCATGTGCTCAGCTGGTTTCGTGAAGTTTTGAGTTTTCGTTTAAGCTTTATAGGCTTTTCTAAAGGATCCCGTTATAGCTTCCCAAAGGGTATAAAGTTCAACATTTTTGATAATTATTGACTTGGAGAGTCCAGAGAATTGTACTACGGTGTTTTTTTCCAGACTGAGTGAAAAACCTAGGACTTGTTCGCAAAAGTAGGTTTTTCACATCTTTTCAATCATTTAAAAAATGGTTTGATTGACAGCAGTGGCTCTAGAGACAAAGTTGTTCAGAACGAGGAGGTCTATCATAGGATATGTATATCGAATATACGAGTATGTGCGGAAACTATTGATAGGACAAATGGTTGCCTAGATACAGCTGTTTTTTTCCTCTTATAGCGCCACCAAGTGGCCAATCTCCTCATTTTTTTTCCTGCCACCTCAGCTTGAGCTCTTACATAAGTGTGCCCAGGCATTTTACTAAAAGTGGCCCTGCCCCTTTTGGATGTTTTGGCGTTCCTTTGCCACAGTGAGTCGAAAGTTAAACTTTTTTTTTTTTTGGATAATTATTATTATTCACTCTCCAGAGATTCTTTCTGTGCTAGTTTGGTTGAGAACGGGCCTAGGACTAGTTTGCAAAAGTAGGTTTGCGAAACACCTGAAAATATCGCTAGACTCACGATCGGATTTGTCCGGCATGAGCCAAGGATTCCAACGACATAAGGCACTTGAGCTACATGCTTGAACCCCTAATTTATTCATGTCTGGTGGGAAACATTTTGTTCGATGTCAAACTGAGGAAAGACTGAAGCCCAAGTGCGTAAAGAAGTTCAGAATTCCAGAAATGTCCTGTTAGATTTTTCACTGCACAAGCAAAAGAAACTTACAGTTAATCATTTAATGTTTTTTTTTTAAACAGTCTTTTGCCATTAAAATTACAGTATGTCTTGCAGGGTAGAGTTAATCTAATGTAAACTAAAAGAACACAACAAATCAAAGTCCTCATTAAAGCCAACAAAGCAAAGCCAATAATGTGCATTTCACATCACTGTAAAAACACAACAATCTTCACTGCAAAGGGTACAGTATGCTGAGTGAGCTGACAAACATGGCCTATTATGCCATAGCAACCTCTCTTATTAGGCTCTGATGGCCATGTGAGTGGCTCCATAAACCTCCTTCAACCAGCTGGAAATGGAGCTCCACCTCTATAATGAGGCGCTACAGTGCAAATGCATTCGCTTTAAGTCCCGTATGCCATTTGTAAAGCCTCATACAGCTGTCTCCGTGTGGGTGGGTGGGGGTCCTAGCACATTTGCGCTTTTTCCCTCAGGTGTTTCCATCAGCTTTCATCCGTTTAGCTGTTAGCTGCGACCGACAGCTAACTTTTCATTCCTTAATGGCTCCGATAGGGAAAAAAAGTTCTCGTTTTCAGCCACGACGCCAAGATTGACGAAGACACCAATCAAAGAGTGAGAAGCAATCTGCGAAAGCTGTAAATAAGCCTTTGGTTTTGAGTCAGGCACAAATGAGCAGTGCAAATGAAGCTTGGACCGAGCCGAGAGTGTCAAAGGGCTGATGAGGCCCGTCTCCCGCTCGCTTTGACGGGCTTTTGATGCTGGGGGTTGGTCTAAGCCAGTATTTTGCCGGGTTGAGCTGTCGCAATGACATTCAGCAGATCAATGGTGCGCCTGAGCTGATGTGAGGCCGTTGTATCATTCCTCCCAGCAGCATTAAGATGACAACACAACAGCTGCCTTTAAATCTCTGTCACTCTCCCTCCACTGATCAAAGCCCCAGGCTTCCCACTTTTTCTCCTTGTTTCTCGCTCTCTCTCTTGCTCGCTCCGTCTTTGGCATCTCCTAAACATCGTAATATTCTTATCCCCTCTGCGAGAACAGCTTTCAGGCGGAGAGAGACGTGCACGCGAGGGTTTGAGAGGGCTATCGCTTCCCGCCGATAACCCGCAGAAGCGGCGGTGGAGGAGCCGGAACCAAAATGAATTCATGCGAAATCGCCCAACAGGCCTCACTTTTAACTTCTAATAGGAAGATCAAACGTCTACTCCTCTTTCTCTCACCCCTCTCGTCTCCCTCGCCCCTTCTTCCTGCCTTCAGATAAGTCATAAATTAAGATTACGCTCTGACTTTTTAATTAACTCCCAAAAATCCTCACTTCAGCCCTGCTCGCTCCAATTTTCACCACACGGACGGCATAGTTGAATAAGTCTCTCTGCCTCAGCCCGTCACTCTTGGACCAAGGGAACATCATCGATTATGTATGTTGGTGTGTGATTGTACATCCTCATGAAAGTGAAGAGCCCATCACGCCGCTGAGATGTCCATTAATTTAAAGCTACGAGACAGGCAGTTACAGTGAATTTGCGCTGTAATATAGCCTCAACATCAGTCATTAACTCATCGATTTCCACGCGGTTGGCAACTGCTTTTTTTAGACCCCCATTAAACAGATTCACTCCTTTTAAATCTGTCAGGAATCAGCACTAATAAGGAGGGAAGGCTTCAAATAAAGGCCCATTTTCCCGACGCGGCACAGGCTGGGCTGCGTGATTGGATGATACGTCAGTAATGCTAAATCCCAAGTGGTGCTAATGGACGTCCATATGACACATTTCACTTTCAAGCTAAGGCTTAAACTTCTGACCCATATGGATTTCAAAGCAGAATTCTGACTTTTGGAAAAAGTTTGGGGTGCTTTTCCTGCTTATTCTGTCCAAGAATCTCTCATTTAACCCTTTAGTTCATGTTATCAGACAGATGTGATCACTCTAGGCTGCTCCCTGGGGCGTATAAAAGTCAAATCTCCTGACCCAGAGGGAATTCTTGTCATTTATACCTAAGAAGCAGCAATGGAAACATTCTTTTCAACCATACAATGTCTTAAAGGGATAGTTCAACCAAAAATGAAAATTCTGTCATTAATTACTCACCCTCATGTTGTTCCAAACCTGTAAGACCTTCGTTCATCTTCGGAACACAAATTAGGATATTTTTGATGAAATCCGAGAGCTTTCTGACCCTGCCAGCAAAACAACTGACACGTTCAAGGCCCAGAAAGGTAGTAAGGATATCGTTAAAATAGTCCATGTGACATCAGTGGTTCAACTGTAATTTTATGAAGCTACAAGAATACTTTTTTGTGCGTAAAGAAAGCAAAAATAACGGTTTTATTGAACAATTCTTCTCTTCTGTGTCAGTCTGAGATGCATGGGCCTTGAGAGTGTCAGTTGCGTTGCACAAAGATCTCAGATTTCATAAAAAATATCTTAATTTGTTTTCCGAAGATGAACGAAGGTCTTACAGGTTTGGAACGACATGAGGGTGAGTAATTAATGACTGAATTTTCATTTTTGGGTGAACTATCCCTTTAATATGTCACAAACATTTAAATAATCTGACCAGATTTGTTCAGTAGGTAGTGTATAAGAGTGCATTATCGTATAAATTCGTTTGATATGACACTGCATAAAAACAAACTTACTTTTTTAGGTAAGTGAAGGTCCTCCGCTAAACCTAACCCTCAGTTGGATGTGAGCAGATTGTACAAAAACATACAAATGTATAAGTATTTGCGAACTATTCACCAAATCATAAAATACTTAAACTTACTGTGTTGAATAACCACAGAAGTACTAGGATGACAGTTTAGGTCATATCTATGCACTAATGTCTTCAGTAGCAAACATAAACAGAGTAAATCACCTTTTGATTTATGATTCCACTGGCGCTTTATTTCAGTTCTCCAGTGAGTACATTTTCATTCCTTACGAGACTTTCATTCCTTACGAGCTTGGCTGTCAGAAATATCCCACATTGCATTTCAGTGTAAACAAACATGGCTGTGCACATCATAATCATTTTGCAATGATATAATGGTTAGGTTAAAAGCAAATATCAAATATATACCAATCTAGTGGAAGAAATAACACATTTTTTTTAATGTAAAAGCCAATATTAAAACACAAAATAAGACAACAACAAACTAACTAAAAACTACAATTACTCATTTTAAATTTAAGTGAATTTAGGCATTACAACATTACAGTGGTTGGTAAAATGAAGTCGTGTTGATATTTATTATAGATCACACTGTGTTATTCATTAGTTATTTAAAGATTATGTTTAAGTATGTGTTAAGTGATGGCAAATGTATTTAAAATGCCAATGACAACTTGTCATTTATCATTTTTACTATGTTTAATAGTGAAAATGATACATGGCAAGTAATATATATTCATCACATACTTTTCAAAAGTTTGGGGTTGGGGTTTGGGGTCTGAATTTATTTAATTAGAAAAATCATTAGAACAGTAATTATATGAAACATTATTAGAATTTTAAATAATTCTCTATTTTAATGTTCTATTCTAATATATTTAAAAAATGTGAATTTTCACTGAAATTTCAGCAGCCATTATTCCAGTCTTCAGTGACCCTTCAGAAGTGAAGTATTATCACTAATTTGAAACAGTGATAATATGTTCAGCATTGTTTGATGAATAGGTAATATGTTCAGAATCGTTTTCTAGGAAAAAAACAAAACAAAAACAAACTTACAGACCCTAAAGTTTTGATTGGTAGTATATGTGCAATACTTAAATAAGTTTTGGTCTAAAAATAAAGAAAGTGCTAAAGTATTCACGAGCATCTAGCAAATCTGCTGCGATTTTATTTTACAATATTCAATATCAAATGCATTAAAATACTCATGTTAGAGCAGGGGCGCCCAAAGTCCTGGAGGGCCGGTGTCCTGCAGAGTTTAGATCCAATTTGCCTTAACACACCTGTCTGGAAGTTTCCAGCATGCCTAGTAAAAGTGTGATTAGCTGGTTCAGGTGTGTCTAACTGTGGTTGGAGCTAAACTCTGCAGGACACCGGTCAGAGTTTGGGCACCCCTGTGGTAGAGGAACTGGTCAGACTGCATGAAAGAGGACTAGCATGAAACACAGTTCACTTTTTAACGTAAAAAGACGGGGTGGTCAAATCTGGAATCAGACATAACTTTAAGCCAGGGATCTCCAACCCTATTCCTGGAGAGCTACCATCCTGCTCACTTCAGTTCCAACGCTTCTCCAACACACCTGCATGTAATTATCAAGTAACCCTGAACACATTGATTAGCTGGTTCAGATGTGTTTGACTGGGGTTGGAGCTGAAATCTGCAGAATGGTAGCTCTCCAGGAGCAGCCCCCTGCTTTAAGCAAATCAGAATATCCAATGCTATTGCTAGTAAAAAGATTCCTTTTCTTGCTGCTAAAAGACTAAGTGCACATGCATCGGGCGGTTGACTCACAGCCTGTTGATATGCCGCCTGATGCTCAGAAAAGCTAAAAGCTGATTGTCCTGCTCACCAGTGCTGTGTTTACCTCAGCTTACGATCATGCACTGTAACTGTCAAACTTGCTTCAATCCATTACAGCCTCTTAGACCATGTACTTAACAGCTGAGAAGCCAGAAGGAAATCAAGAGTGCTGAACACAAATTGCCGTCATTTGCCTTGAAAGGCGCTGAATGGTGAGATGATACAGATAATCCATCTTTCGATATGGGCAAATGTTTAACAGCTGTGATGTGTTGATTACGGCTGTGCGTTATCTCATTCGTCTGCTTGTAAATATCCACACGCGTCCATGCGTCTTCTGAAGATGCTTCGGCCAGGATGCGCTTTAGCAGAAGATCTACTCCGGTTAATTAGAGAGTGTTTTAATCAGCATGTGTGCCGCGTGTACGCCACCGCAGTCTTTTCCAGTCAATTACGGGAGGCCGTGAGTGCGTGTTGACTCTGTCTATAGGTGTGTGTGTTTGGACAACCTCCTTCGTTCAGTAATAGTGTGATGTGTGCGTCGAAATGCACTATGAGATGAAGAGAACAATGACATCATCAACAAAGGGCTTGTCGAGGGCCCGACGCACCTCTTTAAATTCATTAAGCGAGAGCGTCTGTCAGAGTACCTCTGTACTCCGGAAATTTGTTTATATAGCCTGTTCGCCTCTGATGCAGATGGTAAAATGTGTTGCTAGGAGATGACAGGGTTTGCTTAAAAGCATTCTGCATCACTCCAATTTAAAAGGTGACTATGAAACTTGTGTCGCTGCAAATCTTTGGTTGGTTGGAAACACGGCACACAAGTAAATGTCAGTTTCACATTTCAAATCATCGGCTGGATTTTCTCAAAGGGGACACTGGATGCAAAATTCACTTTTACGTTTGGATGTAAATGTGTCTTAGCAGTGTGTGAACACAACTACTCTACAATGATAAAAAAAAACCATTCACTCCTTTTGTTTTAATCCCTAAAAAACCTAAACAATCGATTATCAAGCCATTTTGAAGTTTGGAGCAGTATGATGTCATTCTGATTAAGCCCCGCCCACAACCGCTGTCAGACTGTTCCATATTTGCATATTTCCACCCTCGTCCAGGTGAACGCTATTCACCATTTTGTCCACACTCAAGCAGCTGTAGCAACTGGATGAACAAAAGAGTCTTTATTTTCTCCCAACATCAGAGCCACTGAGGACGCACTGGATTAGTTCTGTTTTTGATGGATAATGTGTCACCATATTCACAAAAAAACAGAAAAGAGCGGTGGAGTGAGCAGTAGCTCATTATCATTTAAGGAGATGTACACCGAAACAGGTCACTGTGAACAGAGCTGTTTTTGACAAGGTAAAAAGGGTGTTGTTTTACATGACCACTGAGGAAGTATGTCAATGGTCACGGATCAGCAATCTCCATGTAAAACTGATCATGCAGACCGAACCGTAAGTCGAAGTGACTTGAAACTTGGTAGGCTGGTAATACTCACACCGCCTACAACGTGACCAACGATCGCCCCAATCGGCCTGACGGGGCCGCTACAGCGAACAAAAGTACGTAATCGTTCATAACTTCTAAATCGTCAGTAATTCTCAAAAAAAAAAAAAAAAAATTTGATTCACTGTCACAAAGGGGTGCCAAAATAAAAAAGTGCAGCTTGGCCACTTAGTGATGCTATAAGAGGGAAAAACATGAAAATGGCAATAACTGCGCAACCAGTCTGCCTACTGCTGTGCATGGTCTTGGTCCGAAGTGCCACAAGTGTCTACAAGGACAAATTTTGAGCGCCTGTTAGACAAGGTTAACGGAGGCCAGTTGGAACAAAACTCAGTGGTCCTGTTTGACTTACAGCCCCAAAAGTCTGAGAGTAATTATAAAGAAAATAGCCAATGGGAATGTGATATCACATTTTTCAAGGGTGTAAACGATTGTACGCCAAACGTTCTTTTGCACATCCACGCAATATTTGCATCATACGAAAGAACTCCTCATTTCAAACAACTTTGCCTCTAGAACCACTGCTGTCGGCTTTGTTAAGTAATTGAGAAGATGTAAAAAAAAATACTTTTGCGAACTAGTCTTAGGTTTTTCACTCAATCTGGAAAAAACACTGCATTACAATTCTTATCAATAATTATCCAAAAAAAAAAAAAAAAAGTTTAATCGTACACTTTAGGAAGCTATAACGGGGTCGTTTAGAAAAGGGGCCTGTCCAAATTTACCCAAAATCCTTGCTATATCATCGCTAAATCAGATAAATCGCTATATCAATTACAATAGTAATCAAAAATGCTGTATTTCTGTGGAAAATGACCTCAACTTGCAGAAAACGTTCATACGTTCACTCATACACTAGACGATCGATCCCATCATATGATCAATCTCTTGATTCCGAACAACTTTGCCTCTAGGACCACTGCTGTCAATCAAAATTGTTCTTTGAATGTTTGACATAATTTTAAAAACCTACTGTTGTGAACTACTCCTAGGTTTTACACTCAAACTAAAAAAAAAAACACTGCAGTAAAATTCTCTGGACTCTGTGACTCTCAGTAATTATCAAAAAAAAAAAAAAAAAAAAAAACTTTCCCCTTTGGATAGCCACGGGGTCATTTAGAAAATGGGCATGGCCAAATATACCCCTAAGCCTATAAACCCTAAACGAAAACTCAAAACCGGCACATGATTCTAAACAATCAAGCTAAGTTGTAAGGAGATCAGACCACAGCTGGCCTTATAACATAAACATTAAAAAAAAACAAAAAAACATAATATTTCTGTGGTAAATTACCTATATTTGCCAAAAATGCTTTTTAAATATTTGACATATATATATACAGTATATATATATATATATATATATATATATATATATATATATATACACACAATTTATACTGCAAAGATGGGACAGGAAGCGCTTCTGAAATGGCATTTAGGTGTCTAACTTATTTAATAGGCTGAAAGTTCTTCTCATTAATTTTATTGTTGGTTAGGTTTTTTTATTTTGTAAAGTTGTAAAATTGGATAAAAGGTTAAAAAAAAAAA
>JAHKKF010472799.1:0-15057 GCA_019740295.1 Labeo calbasu
TCTGCCATTGCTCCACGGTCCAGGTCCTCCAAGGTTCCATTGTCTGCCACAGCTCCACGGCCCTGGTCCTCCAGGGTTCCACTGTCTGCCACTGATCCACAGTCCAGGTCCTCCAGTGCTTCACTGTCTGCCACTGCCCTATGGCCCAGGTCCTCCAGTGCTTCACTGTCTGCTACTGTTCCATGGGCCAGGTCCTCCAGTGCTTCACTGTCTGTCCCTGCTCCACGATCCAGGCCCACCTCCTCTGCACAGACYTGGCCCTCCATCCCACCCCCTGTTTTGTCTCTGTTCCCCCACCCTCCTGGACTGTTGTTGTTGTTGTTTTGAGCGCCAGGAGTCGCTCCTAGAGGGGGGATTCTGTAATGTCACGTCAGCAGAGGGAGCCCTTTCCCATGGACTGCCAGTTACCACTCCCTCTGCTGCTTCTATGGTTACTTCCTGTTTGGCAGCCATAAAAGGAGGGCCATGCCAAACAGGACTTCGCAAAGTATTGTTTTGCCTGTGCGGACTCTACCAAGCGTTTCTCTGATTTCATTGCCTTGTTTTGATATTTCCACGGTTTTGTTTCATTGTCATAGTTTTGCCTTGTTTTTGCCATAGTTTTGTTCTGTTTCATTGCTATAGTTTTGCCTAGTTTCATAGCCTTGTTTATTTTGATTCTTTAGACTGCTCACTTGGACTTTGACCTTCTGCCTGTTTATTTTGGATTTTACTTTTGTCTTGTCTACGTGTTACTGTTTGTTTGGAGATCGACGCTGCCTATCTTAACTACGCTGTGCTTAATAAAGCTCATATCTGGATCTTACACACTTCCCTGGAGTCCCGTTACAAGCAGTTATTTCTAAAAGTGATTTCTTTGCTAAAATTTACCACATTAACTGCAAGTTTCTTACAAGTTTACTATTTTTCAAGGCTAAAAATGCACATGAATGCACACACTTAATACTTAAAAAGAGAGAGACTGCCAGCTTACATATTGTGCCATAAATGACCATATACATGTTGGCTGGTGTCACTATGTTCTTGTTGGTGGGTGTTTGTTAAATGCTGTTAATGGCTCATCTTAAAATTAACTGTACTCTACTGGTTGATCTACAACAGGGTTAAAGGATGATTCGGTGCTAGTTAATGACTAAATATAAACGTAAATATAAAGACACATTTAGAAAGCGCTCATTCTGGAATATTTCTGCATATTAGACCATCCTCTGAATGTGAAGACACATCTGGACATGTGAGTGTATTAATATTGTAAAGTGATTATTTTAATGTTTGTTTGCATTTGATTACAATGTGTTTTGCTTTGGACCATCTCGGGAGTGAATACACTGGTAAATTGCTTCACCATACTAGTAGTGAATTACGGTTATTTACTATCTTTAAATGGATTTGATTTGGGAGCAACATATTGCATTAGACATTAAGGCAGTTAAACACAGTACCAACACTGTTCATGATTTTCATGTTTGGACCACTTTCCTGGACCAAAGTTCATCATGGCAACGGATGGCAGCCCAGACAGGTTCATTGAGTCCAGACTAACAGAGTATTCAGACCGTAATCAGGAAACACCTCAAGCCAAATCCTGTTCCCCAACTCTGAAGGCACGATACATTGTCTTTGATAATATACCACAATCAAAGTTTTAAGTAAAAAATCTAAATTTAAGTAAACCACCATTACCTGATCATTTGTTTTGATGGTGAAAAAAATGGCTGTAGCTAAATATTTCTGACAAATAATATGATCAGTTCTGGTCTAAAAATAACAACAGCAAAACTATAATATACTGACTTAATCTATATTCTGCTCTTGTGTCTGCAAAGATCTTTGTTGGTTTACTCGCCTTCTGTTGTTTCACAAAATCCCTGATGGTTGCTTACACAAAAAGTACCATCACTCAGATTGAGAGGCGGTTTGAGATCCCAAGCTCCACTGCTGGCATCATTGATGGCAGCTTTGAAATGGGTGAGTAGAGATGTGTTAAACACCAGTGAGAAATGAGAGATGAGATGAGCACTTATATCAGTGAGTCACACCACTGATGTTTTAATGTGACAGAATGCCTGTTCATAATTTAAAAATGGGACAGTTGATTGATGGTATGCTGTGAAACATCCCAGGTTATGTATATAACCCTGGTTCCAAGAAGGAACAAGACGCTGTGTCCGAAAATGCCTACAGCGAGATCATGCTCTGAACACATATGTAATCTGACTAATCGAAGGGCGAGACGTCACAGGTGGGTGACTTAAGTGACCAAGAAGCTTAAAAGCATGTGCAGCGGAACTGGTGTCAGCTTCAGGGGATGAAGCAAGCGCTCAAAGGGATGCTGGAAGTATGGCACGAGACGCAGCGTCTCGTTCCCTCTGGGAAACAGGGTTACATACGTAACCTGGGACGTTCCCCTTCAGGAACTCGAGCTGCATCTGAACACGCTAGGGGAACGAGACGCCCTTGCCACCAGACTTCTAAATCCCTGCCTAGGAGCGGCTCGAAGATCTAGGTTGTAAAACCTAACAAAGGTGAGGGGTGTGGACCATCCCACAGCGTTGCAGATGTCCTGCATAGGGACACCTGCCAGAAGGGCCTTGGAGGCCGGCATACCTCGAGTGGAATGAGCCTTGACCCCCAGAGGTGAGGAGAGGTTAGAGGACTCGTAGGCTAAATTAATGGCATCAACAATCCACCTACTGCTTAGGGTCTGCTTAGAAGCAGAGAGACCCCTTTTGGGGGGACCATAGGAAACTAGCAGTTGGTGCGCTTTTTGCCACAGGGCAGCTCTGTGGACATATGTGTTAAGCTTCTGCTGGTCAGGCTCCCTGAAGGGAGGAGGACAGAATACCTGGAGTGCAACGGGCTGTGGTGCAGTGGAAGGGACCATAGGAACATACCCCGCTTGGGGTAAAGAAACGCATTGGCCAGACCAGGGGCAAAGCTAAGGTAGGGAGGGGCCACCGAAAGGGGCCTGCAGGTCCCCAACCCACTTAAGGGAGGTCAGTGCTAGAAGCAAAGTAGTCCTGATAGTGAGTAACCGATCCGAAATCTCTATAGGCTCAAAAGGAGGTCTACAAAGAGCTTCGAGCACCACAGTGAGGTCCCACGTAGGGACATAGGGTCGTACTGGAGGGCTCAGCCTCAGCACACCACGGAGGAAACATGTAACCAGGGGGTTCTTGCCCACTGACAGGCCACCAAGAGGGGCGTGGTAGGCCGAAATCGCCGCCACGTAAACCTTCAAGGTGGAATTGGGTTAACCCTGTGGAGAAGCGAGCCTGCAAGAACTCCAGCACTGTACCAGTCAAACAGTTAACTGGGTCAAGCTGGTGGTCTCCACACCATGAAGTGAAGAGTCTCCACTTCAGAGCGTACAGTTTCCTCGTAGAGGGAGCTCTGGACTGGAGGATGGTCTCAACAACCTCAGTTGAGAGTCCGGAAGCTATGAGCTGTGCCCCCTCAGGGGCCACACCCACAGCTTCCACAGCTCCGTTACGCAGCCTGTAATGTGATCTGCTCTCGCCATTCTTGCCCTTGCTAGCAGACATGACACCCTCAAATAAAAGCTGTACGAACTAGCATGAAAAAACAGGGTGACAGATACAACACAGAGCACTTTGGTGAAAGACTGAAGCTGACACCAGTTCCGCAACACATGCTTTTAAGCTTCCTGGTCACTTACATCACCCGCCCATGATGTCTCGCCCTTCCATTGGTCAGATTACACGTGTTCAGAGCGTGACCTCGCTGTAGGCTTTCCCCTAGCATTTTTGGACACAGCTCGAGTTTCTGAAGGGGAACAACATACACTGTAACCTGTTAAATAACTTATCTGCTTGCAGGTAGTCTGTTGGTCGTTACTATTAGCTACTTTGGTGGTAAGTTTCACAGGCCCAAGATCATTGCAGCAGGAGTCCTGTTGTTGGGTATTGGGACACTATTAATGGCTTTACCTCACTTCATCATGGACCGGTGAGTAAAATTTAGCAGCCAATGACAATTTGAGTGTCCACAATGAAAAAAACAGGAAAGACCCTTTAAACATCTAGTTTAAAACACCTGTGTGCAAAATTCTTAGAAATGTTGTCTTTGTATTCAGGTTTTGAAAATATTTTATGACATTTGCAAGAAAATTGTAATGACTCAAAAAATGTCATGTCATCTGTAGATTATACTCATGTTTAGTATTTATATTAAATATTTAATAGAGATCAACATCATAAATATTTTTATTCATGAAGTTCTGTATTTTATTTATTTATTTATTTATTTATTTATTATTATTATTATTATTATTATTATTGTTGTTGTTGTTGTTGTTGTCTTCTATCTGTTTTTCCAACAGGTACAAGTATGATACAGCTGCCACCCATACTAATGATGCTGGTAATTTCACAGAGAGTTCTACATGCTATTCTCACACCCAGGATACTGTTCAGCAGCTTGTTTCCGGTAATATGTGGTCATACATGTGAGAAAGCATGTGGGATATTTTAATTGTAAAATGCAGCAAAAACCTAACAGAGCACACTATATGGGTTGTATAGGGTGTCTAAAAAGGGAAGCAAAAAGCTCACTTATGTGGGTGATTGTACTGTTTGGAAACATTTTGTGTGGCATTGGGGAAGCCAGCATCGGCCCTCTGGGAATGTCATTCATAGATGATTATGCATGCCCAGAAAACGCAGCTTTTTACATTGGTGAGAATCACATCAACACATGAGCTCACATCAAAACTACCCATGTTCCTCATGTGATTTAGTCTATTTTGTTATTTTGTTCTTTTCCGTAGGTTGCCTGCAAACACTTGGAGTGATTGGGCCACTTTTTGGTTACTCACTTGGATCTCTGTGCGCTAGTCTCTATGTGGACTTTGGCTCAGTGAATCAAGGCGAGTTAAAATTTGTAACACTACCATTGATTTACTTTATTTGTTTTGATGTACCATCCATGCTAGCACTTGTACTCTTTACAGTATACTCTTTACAGTATCTTGGGGTATCATGTAAATACCATGGTATATGAATATTGTAATGGACCAGGGTAAGGTCAGAGGGTCGGGTTGGCAGGGGTCCACCCTGATTGGCAGCAGTGAAGCAGGAGACCCCCATGGCAGAGCTGATGGAGTAGGGGACCATCATAGTAGAAGAAAAACTTTGGGGCAAGCCGGCAGATCAGGTGGCTTAGGAAAGCCCAGTGGAGCAAGCAAACCAGGATCAGACTAGGAGGACTCAGGAAATTTCTACTGGGGGTAATGAAAGAGGAGACTTGAAAAATTTTAACACGCGAGAAGATTGCTCTGGTAGTTCTGACAAAACAGGATTCCCTGGGGAGTCAGCAGAAACCATATTAGGGAGGTCCAACACATGAGGAGCTGGTGGAACTAGGACTCTGAATGGAACCAGTGCAAAGAGGGAGCCAGGTGAAACCAAAGGGAAAATGGATCAAAAGAGAGCCAGTGAAAAGGGGGACCTTGAGGAGTTGATGAAAGAAAATGTCAGTGAGGAGCTGGTGGAATAGTGAAGTAGGATTCAGCTTTGGTTTTTGTGGCCAAACTAAAGGTTCAATGGAACCTCCTATTACCAGAAAGAATAGCCCACAAGATGCCTCTATGGTTACAACAAGAGACTTAGGAAAGACCTCACTGGCAGAACAGAAGGGAGGATGGTTGGTCTCAGAGAAAGAGATGACCAGGATGAAGATCAGGTCGCTATCTGTGGTTGAGATGAAGAAAGAAGTGTTGATAAGATCCTGCTGGGTTCATGATAAAGGCCTGGTCTTCTTTCAGGTAGACAAAACACACAGTGTGATGGTAAACCCAGGTGCATTTGGGTTTATTACTTTAATGCAAGTTATGGAAAGTAATCAGGTATGTATGATAGCAAAAGAGCAGATGGGATTTAAGGATAGCCAATATAGGAGTCACACATACAGACAATAGATGAAGATAAAGAGTCTCTCCCAAAGAAGAAAGACGGAGATAAACAGGAGGTAGGTAACACTACTAAGAGCAGAGGTTTGTGTGGTCTTTAATCAGAGATCTTTCACTAATTGTGGATGTTGTTCTTAAAGGAGAAGTCCACTTTCAGAACAATGATTTACAGATAATGTACTCACCCGCTTGTCAACCAAGATGTTCATGTCTTTCTTCCTTCAGTTGTAAAGAAATTATGTTTTTTGAGGAAAACATTTCAGGATTTTTCTTCATATAGTGGACTTCTACGGTGCCCCAAGTTGAACTTCCAAAATGCAGTTTAAATGCAGCTTCAAACGATCCCAAATGCGGCTGTAAACGATCCCAGCTGAGGAAGAAGGGGTCTTATCTAGCGAAACGATAGATTATTTTCATAAAAATAATACAATTTCTATACTTTTTAATCTAAAACACTGGTCTTATCTTACTCTCCCTGAACAGTTTTTTTCTAGTTCATGACAGTTAGAGAATGTCGAAAAACTCCCATCTCATGTTCTCCCTCAACTTCAAAATCGTCCTATATCGCTGTTTTACCTTTTTTGTTACGGGTGTTTGATCTTCTTTGCATGTTCACTTTGCATAGACTGGGTCGGTACTTCTGCAGTGATGTAGGATGATTTTGAAATGATTTTTAAAGTTGAGGGAGAAATACAATTGGAGTTTTTTGATGTACCCTACCTGTCTTGAGCCAGAATACACAGAGTTCAGGCAGAGCAAGACAAGACGAGCATTTAAGATCCTCAGCTGGGATCGTTTACAGCCATATTTGGGATCATTTGAAGCCACATTTAATCAGCACTTTGGAAGTTTAAACTTGGTGCACCATAGCAGCCATTATATGGAGAAAAATCCTGAAATGTTTTGCTCAAAAACATAATTTCTTCACGACTGAAGCAAGAAAGACCTAAACATCTTGGATGACAAGGGGGCGAGTACATTATCTGTAAATTTTTGTTCTGGAAGTGGACTTCTCCTTTAATAGCAGGTGTGACTGAATACAGGTATGAGTGATCTGCAGTCTGGGGGAAGTGCGCAAAGAGTGAAATGAGGTGGTGAGCCCAGAGATTGTGCAATATATATAACAGTAATATTGTTCATATTTTCTTTTCATTATTAGACAGTGTGACCATCACCCCTCAGGACTCTCGCTGGGTTGGGGCCTGGTGGTTGGGTTATGTGGTTTCTGGGCTGTTGATTCTTCTTGCTCCTTTGCCTCTCTGGTTCCTGCCAAGAGCTCTACCTGAAAATCCCCAAACCTCTAAACAAGACCATCCCTCAAGCCAACACAAACACACACTCAGCATTCCAGAGATAGTCAAAGGTATGTCATGTGTGTGTGTGTGTGTGTAATGATTATATCACAGATTAAAACAGTGCATGAAATTCATGAAGATTAATAAGGTATTATTATTATTACTTATAAAGTGTAATGTTTATTTTAAAATGACAATAATGCTTATTGCTTGTTTGCTAGATTTTGGGTCATCTCTGAAGCATCTGCTTACCAGTGTGATCTATCTCCTGTACCTGGGTTACAGTGTATCATCATTCAGTGCCTTTACCATTCATATAACATACACACCAAAGTATTTGGAGCAGCAGTTTGGACAAAGCACATCCAAGACCAATTTTCTCATAGGTACTGTAACAGTAATTTTCTCATAGGTACTGTTTTTTTTTTTCTGGCTTTTTAAACTACCTAAACTATTATACACACAGGAGTGATGTCTAGTCCGGCAATGGCTCTGGGTATTTTCCTGAGTGGTTGGATAATGAAGAGGTTTAAACTTAGTCTGCTGGGATCTGCAAGACTGATGTTCTTCGCCTCTGTAACCTCATTGGTTTGCACCATACCTTACTTTGCTTTCAGCTGTGAAAACTTAGATGTCGCTGGGGTCACAGTGCCCTATCAAGGGTATTTTTTATTTCAATTTATACTGATTGTTTAAATCTTATTGCATCATGGAAAATATATACTTTCTATTCATTCAGTTTTTCCATTTTCCAAACTGCTTGTCCTACGCAGGGTCACATGAATGTATAGTATTATAAAATAAATTGTTAATGTTGCAGATTTATTGAAGTTCAAGATACAAGCCATGATTTCCGCACTTCTTGCAATGCTGACTGTGGATGTACCGACTTCCAGTGGGATCCAGTGTGTGGACAAAACGGAGTGACCTACATCTCTCCTTGTCACGCTGGCTGTAATTCCACTCTGGGCGCAGGACAAAATATGGTGAATAACTGATTTTAACTCTTGACTACAAATTCTTTGTCACATGTTTTTATTTATTTACTTACACGTATTTGTCAGACATTCCATGGCTGTTCATGTATCCAGAGCTGGGGACTGACTTCTGGCAACTCCTCTGCAGTGCTTGGGCAGTGTTCACGAGAGAGTAACTGCTCTAAAATGTTCTACATCTATCTGGCACTGCAGTCTTTTACCATGTTTGTACACTCTCTGGGCACTATTCCCTTCTTCTGCATCACAATGAGGTTCTGTTTATTTTCTGTTTATTATATTGTCATACAGTTTCTCTATATGTTATCCATACTGTATATGATTCAAACAAACAGAAAAACAAACAAGCTGTGATTCAGTACATCTTAAGAGTCAGTAGATACAAAATGGGCTGTGAAATATTATTTTATTTAAAAATAAAAATTGGAAATTGTATAAATGGTTTTTGTGTGTGAAATGTTTAATGTTTGTATGAAATGTTATTGCAGGATTGTGGATCCTGCACTGAAGTCTCTCTCAATGGGCATATTTCTGTTAGTTTTAGGAGTTTTGGGTAAGTTTGCCAAAAACTTTTTGGGAGTTTTGTTAATAGTGCAAAGCATTTTTTTTTCTTAATGAGGGAAAAGTTTTTCTTGTCTTAAATGCACATAAAGCATTAATGTAATTTCCCTCTTTTAAAGGTGGTATTCCTGCTTCCATTTCTTTTGGTGCTCTTATTGACTCTACCTGTCTGAAATGGGGCCAGAAGAAATGTGGTGGAAGTGGTGCGTGCAGAATGTATGACATTGAAACTTTCAGGTGAGCAGATCTGGCAGGACTATTCTATGTAGCCCTAATATCGATATAGGGAAAGCCTTCTTTGTGACCCGTGTCTGAAGCCTGCAGTCAAAACGACAACAACATTGGCTGGCGACAGCCTATGACGTCACTTCCAGCGAGCACTGAGTAACAGTTCCACCCAAGGTGAGGGAGCTGCCCCAGTGATGTCCAAGCAGCTGACAGTGACCCATCCCCTTTGGCCAAATGCCTGAGGTGTATAGCCAAGAACTTACCTGTTAAGGGCTGGGCTGTGGGAGCCTGACCCCTGTGCAGAGCTCAGGCTTGGAATCAGAAGCAAAGAGATTCCTTTAATGGGATATAGTCAATTGTGTAGAACAACAATCTAGACCTTGGCTCGTGACCTAGGGGCTTACCTTCAGCTCTGCGTGACTTCACTCAAGGAGCTGGCCAGGCAAGCCATGGCATCAGCGCCCTGTTCAGAAGTATCATTAGGGATACATAAGTTGAGTGTGGCCCAAGGCACCGGGTCCTATTCAACTCAAGAAAGGGTATGAGGCTGAATGCGTAATCCCTACCATGCAGGATTTTAGAAAGTACACAAGATGCTAGTGTGTGTTCTTACCACAATGTGGATTTTAGAATGTGCCCAGCTAGCATGAGCTCTTAGATACCGTTCATAATGCTCAATGAATGCTCAATGAGGCTGTTTCTGACAGGACTGACAGGACAGGAGGAGACCGAGGGCCTTAAATACCCGAATAGGGCGCTGCAACCTCCTACAGTGAGGGGAGCACTGTCCACGCACAAACCAATGTGGCGAAAAATATTGGACAGCAGCAAATGGCTAACTTATCTGATGAAGTTGTCACGGAGACTACCTCCATAGCACCTACCAATTCAGTTGCAAAATCCAGCAAGCTTTCATCCAGACCAGATCCAAAATCGTTTCAAAGAGACATCCAGCAGCAACCCATGGTCACATGACCAACAGGGAAGTACTGGCAGAGGACCTAACCCTGAAACACAGAAAGAACATGCAAAACCAACTGTACATACTGCAACACGAGCCTAAAGCGGATAACAAACAGATACCAGTTTTTGATAGCTGAAAAAAAAAAGGATTGTACTCACCCACCATGGCTCCCCAGCATGGTACTGTATATATCCACTGTATATATCAACCTCCCTTTGGCTCGTGCCATCTCCTGGAGCCACCCGCAGGTGAAGGAGGGGCACAGACTGCAACACTAGCCTTCTGTGCCCGTCTCTGATCCTCGGACCGGGATGGGCCAGGCCCCTTCTCTTGTTTGGGCTCAGACCTGGTCCTTCGAGGAATGAAGGTTTTAAAGGCAGCAAATCGTGCCTTTGCCTCCCTGAACTTCTCGATCACCATCAGTCAGGTTTATCCACAGGTGCCTTTCTGTAACCACCATGGCACTCATGGATCTGCCCTTAGCAGTGGTGGCCAGCTTGGTGGCGTGGAGAGCCAAATCCATGGTACAGCGGAGCTCCACTACCTCGTCAGGGCAAAGCCCCTGACCTTTATCCTTAAGCAGGTCAGCCTGATAGGCCTGAAGCACAGCCATCGTGTGCAACGAAGCCACAACCTGACCTGCTGCTGCGTATGCCCTGCCATTCAAGTGAGATGTACGCTGAAGGGGCTCGGATGGCAGGGAAGGAGCCTTCAGTGAGAATGCTTCACCCGTAGAGACATAGCTCGCAAGCGTCTCTTCTATAGGAGGCATTCTCTCATAGTCATTTTTGCGCATTCCCTCAATATTAGCACATCTAGTATGCTGGAACCTATGAATGCGTGAGGAAAATGGCTTATTCCATGCCTTCTCGAGCTCCGTATGAAGATCGGGAAGGAATGGAAGGTTCACCTAAGCTCGAGGATTATGATCAGAAAAGTAACGCTAATCGAGATGACCCCGCAGCGCCAGCTTCTTAGCCCACTTCCACGGCAGGTCCAACTTCACCATGGCGTGTTCCATAACCTCCAACAGCTGAGCACTTGCTGCCAAATCGGACAATGTGAGGGAAATCCTGCCTCAGCAGCGGTGGGTCCTGAACCGCGGGGGGCAGATGGTTGCCCCTCCTTCCTCGAAAAGAGGGACAAATGAGAACTGAGTTTTTCATAGGAAGACGCTCACAATGCACACAAACTGCCCCCTCGAGGACATTGCGTGCATGCTCCTCGCCCAAACACATGATGCAAATATTGTGTGTGTCATCAGGTGTCAAATAACGGGGACACGGATCTGCACACAACAAACGTTTTGCTATTGCTTGCCATAATGAGGTAAGAGAGATAAAGCTTACCAGAGACGCACAGCTTCATACAAAACAGTCCCTGGGGATGATGTGTTCTACCGGTGCCCTTTAATACTGCGGTTGTGTCAGAAGTGATGTCATAGGCTGTCGCTGGCCAATGTTATTGTCGTTTTGAATGCAGGCTTCAGACACGGGTCACGAAGAAGGCGTTCCCCATATCAACCTCTATAGGATACAGTTTGATGTTCCCTCGAAGGGGAGCCCTACTTAATTTATAATAAAACATAATTCATCCCAATCAGGTACCTATTTCTGGGACTGGTCAGCTGTCTTCGTGTATTTAGCTATACCCTGTTATGGATTGTCATCACACAGATTAAGAGGAAAGTACAGAACAATAAGCAAATGTCCAAGGACACAGAACTCCAACAACCTGTGCTATGTGATCCAGAACAGGAAAATACTTTACAATAATTGTAATTAATAAATAAAATATAAAATAAGAAATAACTTATAACTTATGTCTATAACAATAATATTAATTACATTAAAAAATAAGTTATCCTATTTTTTAATGTAATTAATATTATTGTTATAGATTTCTGGTTGTGAAAAAAAAACTGAGAGGAAGAAGGGACTTGAGCACAAATTAGCACAGCATGATGTTTTCCCCATTATTACATAAATGTTGCAAATGTAACTTTAAATTTAACGTTCTCCCTTGGTTACTCATGTTATTACTGTGTTAAAAATCTTTATTGGTATAATGTATTTGTGTGATTAGTTGCCTCATTGATGATGTGTCATGAATCAAATAAAGTGTGGTGAGTTTTAAGTTTGGGATTTTCGAAACTGACATCAACAAGTTGTCCGAAGACAAGAACGGGTACTGTTTTGGTTTTAGGACAAGTTTGATGAAAGGTTTTGATCCACTTAAAATGTTGACCTCTGTATATGATTTTGATGTTTCTCTTGTAAATTGTGTAAGAATATAATTTAGAAATAATATTAATACCTTCAACCTTCATTCTCTCTTCTATGTTTGTGTTTGTTTACCTGAGGGAACAAACATTCCATATATATATGTAATTTCTGCCATGACAACTGTCTGAGGGATTGGCATGGTAATGTACATGACAATGTACATGACAAGCATTCACTTATCTTAGATGATGATTTTGGCTGTTATGAAGCATGCTGCAAAACTGCTATAGCTAGCAGTAGTCCTATATTTGAATGTTGAGCAGTAAGCTGATTGGTTCTCTCCAGTATCAGTACCAATGCTCAACATTAAAATATATGACTAGCGCTAGTTGTAGCAGTTTTGCAGCATGGTTCAGAACAGCCGAAATGCCATGTGATAATAATGTCATTAGGTCAGATTGAGTTAGACCTATCGGAACTGCACCATCTAGATTTGCATGCCAAAATATATATTTTACAAGTTGTCTAATTAGCTTTACATTAGGAGCAAGGGATTCCAAGTGATTAGAGGGCTCAGGGCATTCCATTTAAATCAGGGATCCTCAAATCTGGCCAATGAGTTCCATTTTCCTGCAGTGTCTAGCTCTAACCCTAATCAAACCCACCTGAACATGCTAAACAATGTCTTCAAGATCATTAGAAAATCCCAGGTGGGTTAAGCCGGGCTCACACTACAGGATTTTTAGTCCGATTTTGCCCCGATTTTCCCCTCCCGAGAATTGGAGCAAAACTCTTGTCGAGCACCTCGATCGGTCCCGATGTTCGGCTTGGATTATCTGGTAATGTGGGACGCTCACAGATGGAATCTTGCACCTCCTGATCTGGTCTCACACAAATTGGGGCCACCCCGATCATATCAAACATGTTTGATATTCAGAATTTTAAATCGGGATGATCACGGCTATGATCAGTGTTGGGGTAACGCATTACAAGTAACGTGAGTTACGTAATAATATTACTTTTTTCAAGTAAAGTAGTAAAGTAACAAATTACTTTTGATTTTCAAAGAAAATATCTGATTTACTTTTTCAAATAAGTAACAGTTAAGTTACTTTTTTCCCCATTTATTGATTGACAAGTCTCCTGTCGGGAAATTGGGAGTAAATTGATATTACTGTATTCTAGACTAAATGTGAACATGCATTAATTCATCTCACTCACATAAAAAACAGGTTCAGTACTCCTCAAAATGAATAAAAACAGTGAAATGCAAACTCAGAATATGACGCAACCCTGCAATAATTAAATATGTTAAATAATTCCATTTTATTAACCAGTGTTTTTGCTGCTCACCTTCGATGATGCAATTCAACCATACTAATAAGCAAAAATTACTTTAGATAAACTTACATTTGTGCTTCATTTTTTTATAGCTGAAGAGTGATTTCCTGCATAAATGTACTTTTCTTTCAGCCTGAGGTAAATTAATTTCAATTTAGGTGTAAAAGGGCTTTTACATTATATTTGTTTTATATTAAAAACAAAGAAGCAAGCCCCGCCCAGATTTAAAAAACAACATAATGCATTACTTCCCATAGAAAGTAATGTAATTCAGGGAGCAACACAAAATTGTATTGCATTACTTTTAAAAGTAACTGCCCCCAACACTGGCTATGTCAAGTACTTTTGCAACAGCCAACCGCAAAACAGCTGGTGTACAGTCCATTGAATAGTGGAGATGGAGGAAACTGCTTCTTATGTTTTTGTAGTAACACTGTCTGTATAATATGTTGAAAACATACCACAACCGCATGGAGTAAAGAGTAAGTTTTAAACATACCAGGTGAGTGCATAAAGCTGCTAGCACGCTAACATTGTAAACATTAGTTGCTGAAATGACGATTGGTTGCGTAAGATCACGTGAGGCGCTCCCTCCGACATGACAATCTTAATAATATCTTGTAGTGTGTGATGCACCACGATTTTCAAATCTTGTAGTGTGTGCATGTTTAAGATTTCAGGGAAGATAATCTGCAAAGACTCTCCTTGTGTGTGTGCTGCAACCAGATTTCATAATAAGTTAGGATTTTAAAAATCCTGTAGTGTGAGCCAGGCTTAAGTTTTTAAGGCTTAAGATTTGTTTTAGCAATTGTGCATTTTGGTTGTTTAATGTTTGTTAAATGCCAGTAATTCATCATTGTTGTTATATCATATGTGTCTGAAGTTAATTTTTTTTGTTGGCATTTAAAATTATAGCATTATATAAGGCAGGTGTCTCCAGCCCTCCTCCTGGAGAGCTACAGTCCTGCAGATATAAGCTTCAACCCCAATCAAACACGTGAACCTAGCTAATCAAGATGTTCATGTTGATAATTCCAGACAGGTGTGTTGGAGCAGGATATGAACTAAAGTCTGCAGGACGCTAGCTCTTTAGGAGCATGGTTGGAGATCCCAGATATAAGGGTTACTGTAAATCGCAGGCCCTCACAATTCACTTTCCTGGAGTTTAGCTCCAATCTTGATCAATCTCACCTGCTTGTAACTTCTAGCAGTCCTGAAGACCCTGATTAGCTTGTTCAGGTGTGTTTGATTAAGGCTGAAGCTGAACTCTACAGGACAGTGGTCCTAGAGGGCCAGAGTTGAGAACCCCTCCTGTAAACAGTCATTAAAAAAGTGTCTACTTGCAATATGCCATTTTTGTATTGAAATAAACCATTATGACAGTCATACTCATTTTTGGTTCCCATTCTATCTAACAAACCCTAACAGCAGACAGCAAAGTTTATCCACATATCCTTGATGAAAAATCCAGCATAAACCAGCATGGATTCCAAGCTGGTCCAAGCTGGATTATGCTGGT